>JANAVB010015106.1:0-144647 GCA_029216955.1 Iris pallida | reverse complement strand
TCCGAAAATCTCCTTTCGGGTATGAGCGTTCCATCAAAAGCATACGATGTTAAAAGTCAAAGCACTATAAGCAAACGTATCAATGGGTACGTCACTATAGAGGCTCCCGGGGCGTAGAGTCCGCCAGGTGAAAGAAGACCCAGACCGTGTGGCGGTCAAAGTATCCCTTCGGTCGAAAGTAGAATCAATTTGGATGACGCCAGCCACCGCTCCCCCCAGAGAAGGGGTAAAATCCCAAGACATCCTCCTCTGGGAAACAAGGCGACAGAAGGATGTCAAAGGCCATTGACGTTCAAGTTGCTTGACAGTCATATGCACCCCATTCGCTGTAAAGAACCAGTCCTCCTTGACCTTCAACACCGTCGCATCAGTAGAAGTGAGACGGTCTCCGAATAGGAACTCAGACTTCAAGAAGGTCAATTTATCAGATGTGGAAGATTTTAAAACACCACGTTCCATCATCCTTTGAGGAACCCATACGGCTCTCACGGATTTGGGTCATTCTTTCGGGAGCTGATCCAGCATAAGAGCCTCTTGAGCGGGGTTTATCACTTCCTCATCATACTCTACTCCCATCTGGTTGAAGACAGCCTCCAAGACACTTCATTCAAGGCGGGATTGCTACGACACTAGCAAGATCAGAAAAATGTTTAAAGCAACAAGAGAGCTTCGGCGCATCATCATGGTTTAAGCCCATGCGTCAGCAGCCTCGCCATCATCAGGTTTTAGCCCATGCGCGTCAGCAGCCTCGGCGCATCATCAGGTCTAAACCCATGCGCGTCGGCGAACAAAGACCGCGGCACATCATTAAAGACCCAAGGTCTATGTGCGTTGGTGTACGAAAACGAGACTTACCGACCACCTCTGGCCGAACTTCGACAGGCCGTCTGGGAACGTGAGCCGTTACAACTCTACCGCGTTGCTCTTCCGCTCCTTCCTCCTTCCCCTTGCCGGCACCGCCCGCGAGGAGTTTTGGGAGCCATTCTCTCAGAGAAGAAAAAGTTAGGTTTTGAAGAAAAAACTCTAAAGAAGCAAAGGCACAGAGCAGATGACTCTCTCTCTCTCCAACCCTTACCTATTTATAGGGCTTGGTCGCACGCGTGAACCGATGACGTGTAATCTCAGCCGTCACTTCGGGTTCGTGAGGAGATAACAACAAATACAACCAAAAGATCATCATTAATCTTTTGGGTTACCAAGGCGTCATCATCATCAACTGAAAGGAGCATGCGCCCGAACAAGCATGCGCCCAAAAATCATGCGCCCTGACCTCCATGCTTCTTATTCAAAGTATTCCAAAACTTATTCAAAAGTTTTAAAAACTTTGAAGGGGGTCTTGTAGAAGCATGGAATTTTACAACCAGAAAGCCCATGCGCCAGGCATTATATGCGCCAGAACTCAGACAGCTAAATCAAATAAGCCATAGACGTTCGAAGAAGGACTTTTTATTTTATATATAAAAGTCTATTACATGTCTAGAAAAGATGGTACAAAGGGAATTTCTACAAAGGAAGGATCCTAGATCTACATCCAGCAACCACCATGCGCCTTCCAGATAGGCGCAGCAACCACCATGCGCCCTCCGATAGGCGCAGCAGTCACCATGCGCTGTCAGCCAGGCGCAGCAGATGTCATGCGCCTCCAGCCAGGCGCATCCTACCATCTCTTCAGCAGCTCAGTTATGTGCATCCAGCTCAGTTATGTGTATCCCTTCAGCAGCTCAGTCATGTGCAACTCTTCCAACCAGGCTCACCTGGCCGAGCAGAGCCCAGTTATGTGCTGCTCTTCCAGCCAGGGTCACCTGATAAGTGCTTCGCCAAGCAAAGCATTTAACCCTCTGGCTGGAACCAAGGAAGAGAAGAGCACCGCAAATGCTGTGGCCAGGGGAGGCTTCGAAAGAGCCTCCAAAGGCGAAGGAAGACCGTGATCGAAACCGCGGCTAAAGGAGCAGCTTTCAACACAACCAGAGTGGGCAACACCCACTTTGAAGGAAGAAAGAGCCTAGCACCGCCATTCCGATCTACGGCTCTTCCGGAATAACGAAGACGAGGCCCGAACATCCTTATCTTTGGATGCAACATGCACCTTCCGCCTGCCTCAGAAGCCCTCGACTCCGTCTTTTGGATGTAACAGTCACCTTCAAGAGCATCGAAGACAACACGACGTCTCATCTTCACCCTCGGGAGCACTTCGTCAACAGAATGCACCCACATATCCAAGTTCATGTTGGAAGTACGTGAGGGAATGAGGAGCAAACCTTCTCTCCATGCCACTATTTATAGGCCGGGCAAATCAAACCCACGCGCCAAGTGGATGACTCTCCGAATTCTGTGCAATGAATTTGCATTAAATGGATGAACCGGACGCTTCGAATTCAGCCAAACGGCTATTTATAGCACTCGAAGAGCGAGACAGCCGCATCATTAAAGGACATGTCGGATGCGCCAGCCAAACGGCGCATCACACGGACGTGCCCTCCTGCATCAGGCGCATCACACAGACGCGCCCTACAGTACCCCGCGCATCACAGAGGATGCGCCCTCACATCTCCATGCCAAGTGGAACACCAACCAATGTGCCCACTCAGCTGTCCATCGAACATCACAAACATTAAATGCTGAACTGACACCAGAGTTGGCAGCACGCTTTCCAAAGTCTGAACAGTTGACAGCTTTTTCAGAGAACGAAGCGCCGGCAACGTCAGCATCATCATGACTCTATTCCGACGGCTACTGCCATGTGTCCACCCGCATGCGCCTCTACGGTCATGCGTCCAAACCCGCATGCGCCTCTACGGCCATGCGTCCAAAACAGCATGCGCCTCAAAAGCCATGCGCCTCAGACCCTTCACTGATCCCTAAAGACAGAAGAAGAGTCTCCGGTTGAAGTTTTGCATGCGCCTCAAAAGCCATGCGCCCCAGACTGATCTCTGATCCCGAAAGATAGAAGGAAGGTCACCTGCATGCGCCTCAAAAGCCAAGCGCTCTAAATGGTTTATAACTCCTAAAGGTTATGAGCCGCAGTCTCCTCCTGTGCCCAGATCCAAGGCGCAGCTCACCAGATCACTGCCCCCCCAAATCCGAGATCTTCGAGCCATGGGTCGATGACACGTGTCCTTTGACTCAACTCGTCCAAGATTTCAGCAACAGAAAGATCTTCTCCTCTGCTACGTGCCGGCTCACAACAGCAGTATGAAGAGTTCAACCTCCCAATCAGGGCGCATCATCCGTGCGCCCGCATCAGCAACTTCCACGTGGCGTCCCCACGCACCGGCGCATCCTACATATGCGCGCATGAGAACAGCAACAGCTGTTTTTTTCTTCGGTTCCTCACTCTCTCGTGCTCTCTCTCTCTATCCTTCTCTTTTCTTCGGTTCTTTTATTTTTTTTTTCTTTTTTTTTCTTCATCTCTCTCTTTCTCGAAACGAGAGAGAACAGCAACAGCTGTTTTTTTAATTAATTTATTATTTTTATTTCTTTTTATTTACTTATTATGGTTAATAATAATTAATGGTATTAATATTATTAATTACTTATTTTTACTGTTACTTACTATTATTAAAAGTTTATCATTATTTTATTATTATTATTATTATTATTATTATTATGGTTGCTGGTTGTTGTTATTAGGTGTGATTATTTCTGAGTTTTTATTAATATTATTAATATCCTTGTTATTCAGTATGCAATAGTAATTTGATAAAAAAAAATTTAAGTAATATTATCTTTATTATTGTTGTACTACCAATACCAATTATTTATTCTAATCACTTTATTAAATAAAATAGATAAATTCATTAGAAATTTTCTTTATTTTTAACCAAATATTATAGGCTGTAATATATTACTGTAAAATTTCTATCTATTTTAAAAGTAATTTTTTTTTTGACAAGATATAGTTTTATAAATATGGGTTTTTACCTTAAAATAATTTTTCTAGAAATAAATTTCGTTTCACTTAAAATATTTTTTGATTTATGAAAATATAGGTTTTTAGCCTAAAATATTATTTCGACAAAACTTGGAGTTTTTGCCCTAAAGAGGATTTTTGGATTTTCAAGTGTTTAACTAAATTATTTTAACTAAAACTCTATTTTGCTAGTATTAAAATAGATTTCTAAAATTGTATATATGTTAACTATTTTCCTTCGACTATCCTCTTGTTCGTGGCTAGTCCCACAATTCCTATACCATCTACAATCATGTACACCCTTATGTCCACCCAAACTAATTTGAACCTTCTGGACCCAATGGAACCGACCGTGTCACCACCCGTAGTCACCTTGTATGGTTGTTGTACCGAAGTCGCAGTTCATGCCATCTTGATCACCGCAGCACACCAGGCGCCCTATCAGGCAAGACACCTTGCCATTTGCTGTTTACTTATTTTTAGCTCATATTTCATGCATTATTTATTTTCTTTATGTAAAAACTGTGATACATGGCATAACTGTTAGAACTTACTGTTCATTTATTTTCTTGCTATGTATTATTTTTCTCACATTAAACCTAGATTTAAGAGACCACCTTGTGTGTTGCATTCATTGGCCTTGACACGTGGTAACACGAAGTTGTGTGTCACATGTAGAATACGGAAGTACGTGATTGGCTGGCCACCAGTACGTACAAGCCGTGCGATAGGAATAACCACTAATAGAGATTGCATGCTAGTTTGACTTAGCGGTTATAGTGGTTTGTGTTGTGGATGCAACACAGTAGGCATTGGGTGGGGAAGACAATTCCTTAGCGTATGGGCTTTGATGCACTTCCCTTGTGACCCGGACTCTCCGCTGGAGATACGGGGTTGATGACCCATGCTCTTCCTGCTGGGGCCTCTGGTGCCCAAGAGGGGACTATACCGATCCTATTTAGCCAGGGCCCGTGCGTAGGAAGGATTGTTCTTAACTACATATCACTTAGAACGGTAGGCTACCCTATCCGTTAGGTACGAGTACTTTTGGTTTGGGTACTTGTATCTGACCGTGACTTGGAACAATAACTTGTCGCGGATTAGTTCGTCACATCTTGTCCTTGTTTGGTTGTAGGTGTGACTTACTACTTCGATGAGAAGGTATTGAACCTTGTTGGGGTCCGGATACCATATTAGATTCATAGCATGGGAAGATACGTTACCGTGAATTAGTTTACCATCTCCTGTCCTTGTTTGGTTGGGGGGATGGTACGCTCGTTCAGTAGGTGCGTATTAGAACATGTTATAATTCGATTTACTTATTTATTGAGCAATATTTATTCAGTTTATATGGCATGCTATTATGTGTCTTGTTACGTCCCTCTGAGGACCTGGTTGTCTTGCCAGGTATGTGCTATTGTCTTTCGCAGGTGTTCTAGCTCTAGCTGTAATCTTCGCTATTTCTTCAATGATGATTGCATTTGGATCGTCTTCGCTTCGCTCGCCACTCATTTCATTTTCTATTTATTTTGTTGGTAGTGGATTTGTCTCCGCCCAACATATTGTATCAAGACAAATTCATAGTTGATTATATAATATCTTTTATTCTTGTGGATGAGATTAGTTATGGTTCTACTGCATTTTACAGCTTATATATTTATACGAGGCTTCCATATATTGGAGTATACTTCGTATGAATACAGCTGGCATGTCTACGTTCCTAGTCCTACGTATTTTGGGACTGGGGCGTTACATGTTTTTGTGGTGGCCCATGCAGGTCAAGATAAATTGTTTGGTTACTTTATCGTACCAAACAAGCCTGCGTATAGGATTAGAAGTCTAGGAATCTCATCCACATACTTGACCTTTTTCCTTGATTTTATCTACCGTTTGACTCATCGACTGTATCTTGCTTGATTCCTTCTAACAAAATTCTTATCTTTCCTTCGTGCCTGCTAGAGATCGACCCTACTAGTTAGATGTCCCAAACACCCTTAGTTTAATTATTTAAGTTGGGTAGAATATCCCACGACTTGACACACCCTTGGCCATTAAGGAAATACCAATAGTACTATCTCGACCATAGAGACTAGAGAAATCTAACCCATTTTGTCAACCAAGCCTTGGTCAATAAACCATAGAATGATAGTATATGAATAAGCAAGACTTAGATTCCTATGACTCTTAGACTATTCATAATTGTTCCTTATTTCAATCTTAATCTCGTGCCTATATTTTACCACCTTGACTAATGTTGCTACTATAATTTAGTTTTACAAACTCATCCATTTTATCGAGTTTGTTCATGACTTATGCTATTGAGTGCGCTCACTAACATATTGTCTAATCAGAACCGGTGCATGATGGTCTGATCAACCGAGTGCACTTTGGTTCGCTTTTATCTATTATTCTACGTGGATGGAACTTAATTAAACTGGCCTTTAGAATTCCATCCACGACTGCCTTGACAATTCTTTTGAAATTATTCGGTCGTCTTTGAACCACGTATTCGTATTCGATATCATCGTCGTCAAACTCTTTATTGCTTCGCCCTCACCTATTTTAGGAGGACGAAGGCGTCATACTAGAACTTTCTCTAACCTTCCCATCAGCTATGACCATTCTTACTCGATATTGCTATATCTTCATCCTAAACTACTCGACTCTATCAAGACCCTCTAATCGCTTAATTGGATCGAATCTATTTCGTTCTCTTAATCGTGACCCTCATTCATTCCGACCGTATCGTATTATTTTTCTATGATCTAGATCGCAATTTCTTACGGCATGATTTTCTTGAGCCTTATTGATTGTTCCCCATTGATACCCCCTTGTGTCCTCTCACCCCCCTACAAATTCTTAATTTCGAGGACGAAATTCTTTTAAGTTGGGTAGGATATAAAACCCCTAAATTTCTACTATATTTTTTTATTATTAAATTTGATACCAATTTAAAATTTTGTATTGTACGTCACGTAGTCGTATTGTACGTCGTGTGCGGAAGTTCGTTTTCTTTCGAATTTGCTCGACGAGTACGAATATGTACGAGCGTACGTATTTTAGAAAAATATTTAGTTCTATTTTATAGTTTCAAATAATATAATAATTAGTTTTGCTTTCATTTCTAAACTTGTCATTTCTAAAAATTATTAAATATAAAATAATATGTTTGTATACTAGAAAAGTATAATTATGTAAAGAATATTTTTGCATACATATGTGTTGTAATTATTTATTTGTCTATTTTAAATAAAAATGTAATTTTCGAGGTTTATTAATATTAATATTTTATTATTCAAAATATTTAAAAATATTTATTATTTTCGAAATTATTATTATTGGTATTTTGAAAAATATATTTGGAAGTTATTTTTGGCTATTTAAATCGTGATTTGATTTTTGGATTTATTTAAATAGATATCCATGTTAGAATTTGATTTAAACTAAAATTTAATTAGATTTAAATTTGGATTGTATTTGGATTTAAATTTGATTTGGATTGTTTTAAAAGTTATTTGAATTAAGTAGAGAATTATCTACTTGGGTTTTAAATTCTCCTAATCTTATCCAAATTGGGAATTCCCACATCCTATAAATAGGCAGGTACTCCTCCAACTTTTTATTATTCTTCCACAAATTTCCACAAAGTGTACGTGCCTCGTGTCGGTGTTCCAACCATCCTCGTGTCAGCCGTGACGGCCTCGGGTCCGACCCCGGATGTCTATCCAATAGAATATTCTTTTTACATATACAATATTAATTCTCGTCAAACCACCCTGGATACAAATCCAGTATTCCTCCGCCGTGTCCGACACTCCGGACACGACAACCACCTAATCCCTAAACCTATTCTAACCGACTCCTGCCCCCGGCCACGACGACACCAACACTCCCATCGTCAACACCGATCTTCTTCCCTCCTTCTGGTCACCCCCGACCACAACTCTCCTGGCACCACCCTCGACAGACCCGACCATCCACGACACCACCATCCATCACCGCCCCCATCACCAACACCATCGTCTCTGAGACCACCGCCACCAAACCCCCGGACAAACCAGCACACAACCACCGCCACCACCGTGACAGCCAACACCAAGTAGCCCAACCAAACCCGGACCTCCCCCGACGTGTCCGGCCATACGCCGTGTCCCCAAAAATCCAAACAATATAAAATCCTTACCTCTCCGGCCGCCGTCCTCCCGAGACACCCTCCTCCAGATCCGCGCGCTCGGCCTCGCCTTGCC
The DNA here is from genome assembly GCA_029216955.1 of Iris pallida. NCBI lineage: Eukaryota > Viridiplantae > Streptophyta > Magnoliopsida > Asparagales > Iridaceae > Iris > Iris pallida. Next base: position 136,490 of record JANAVB010015106.1, on the reverse strand, counting down.
GACGCTCCTCTGCGATACCAGCGTTGCTTCGAATCACAGCGGTCGCCTCCAACGTGCTCCGGCGAGCCGAATCTCTATGACCGAAGCGTCGTCGAACACCGGACCACCGATTCCCCCGCAGCGCCGAACACCTGAACCCCTCTCTCGTCGCCGACCCCTTTCCTCCGTCGTGCCCCGTGCACAGCCTCCAGCCGTGCACCCCTCTGTCTCCTTCGTCGGAGTTGACGCCGGCCATGCCCAGCCCCGAAACCCCCCTCTGCTTCCTTAGCTACCACCGTCGCGCCCTCCGTGCGCGACCGCCGACCCAAACCCTCTTTGTCGAGCTCCAGCCGCACGCTTCCCTCCGCCTCCGTGCGGTGCCGCCCCACCAACACTGTGCGCCGCCGCTCCCCCTCGCCTACAACCCTCTCCCTCCGCCTCCACGAACAGCCTCGCCGTGCGAACCACCGACTCTCCGCCGTCCCCTCTTCCTTCTCCTCCGCCGCCTTCACCGCTCACTGACCCTCGGCTCCGTCAGCCGCCTCATCTCCTCCTCCGTTCCCCTCTCCCTCTCTCCGTCCGCCGAGATCGGACCACCGCCGACCTCCCGCGCTCTCCCTCTCAATTTCTCTCCGCTCGTCTCCTCTCCTCACTGAGGAGAGAGCTCAAAACCCCCTTCTCTCCTCCCGTTCCTCACTCTCTCGTGCTCTCTCTCTATCCTTCTCTTCCATTCGGTTCTTTTATTTTTTTTCTTTTTTTTTCTTCATCTCTCTCTTTCTCGAAACGAGAGAGAACAGCAACAACTATTTTTTTAATTTATTTATTATTTTTATTTCTTTTTATTTACTTATTATGGTTAATAATAATTAATGGTATTAATATTATTAATTACTTATTTTTACTGTTACTTACTATTATTAAAAGTTTATCATTATTTTATTATTATTATTATTATTATTATTATTATTATTATTATGGTTGCTGGTTGTTGTTATTAGGTGTGATTATTTCTGAGTTTTTATTAATATTATTAATATCCTTGTTATTCAGTATGCAATAGTAATTTGATAAAAAAAAAATTTAAGTAATATTATCTTTATTATTGTTGTACTACCAATACCAATTATTTATTATATTCACTTTATTAAATAAAATAGATAAATTCATTAGAAATTTTCTTTATTTTTAACCGAATATTATAGGCTGTAATATATTACTGTAAAATTTCTATCTATTTTAAAAGTAATTTTATTTTTGACAAGATATAGTTTTATAAATATGGGTTTTTACCTTAAATAATTTTTCTAGAAATAAATTTTGTTTCACTTAAAATATTTTTGATTTATGAAAATATAGGTTTTTAGCCTAAAATATTATTTCGACAAAACTTGGAGTTTTTGCCCTAAAGAGGATTTTTGGATTTTCAAGTGTTTAACTAAATTATTTTAACTAAAACTCTATTTTGCTAGTATTAAAAATAGATTTCTAAAATCGTATATATGTTAACTATTTTTCCTTCGACTATCCTCTTGTTCGTGGCTAGTCCCACAATTCCTATACCATCTCCAATCATGTACACCCTTATGTCCACCCAAACTAATTTGAACCTTCTGGACCCAATGGAACCGACCGTGTCACCACCCGTAGTCACCTTGTATGGTTGTTGCACCGAAGTCGCAGTTCATGCCATCTTGATCACCGCAGCACACCAGGCGCCCTATCAGGCAAGACACCTTGCCATTTGCTGTTTACTTATTTTAGCTCATATTTCATGCATTATTTATTTTCTTTATGCAAAAACTGTGATACATGGCATAACTGTTAGAACTTACTGTTCATTTATTTTCTTGCTATGTATTATCTTTCTCACATTAAACCTAGATTTAAGAGACCACCTTGTGTGTTGCATTCATTGGCCTTGACACGTGGTAACACGAAGTTGTGTGTCGCATGTAGAACACGGAAATACGTGATTGGCTGGCCACCAGTACGTACAAGCCGTGCGATAGGAATAACCGCTAATAGAGATTGTATGCTAGTTTGACTTAGCGGTTATAGTGGTTTGTGTTGTGGATGTAACACAGTAGGCATTGGGTGGGGAGGACAATTCCTTAGCGTATGGGCTTCGATGCACTTCCCTTGTGACCCGGACTCTCCGCTGGAGATACGGGGTTGATGACCCATGCTCTTCCTGCTGGGGCCTCTGGTGCCCAAGAGGGGACTATGCCGATCCTATTTAGCCAGGGCCCATGCGTAGGAAGGATTGTTCTTAACTACATATCACTTAGAATGGTAGGCTACCCTATCCGTTAGGTATGAGTACTTTTGGTTTGGGTACTTGTATCTGACCGTGACTTGGAACAATAACTTGTCGCGGATTAGTTCGTCACATCTTGTCCTTGTTTGGTTGTAGGTGTGACTTACTACTTCGATGAGAAGGTATTGAACCTTGTTGGGGTCCGGATACCATATTGGATTCATAGCATGGGAAGATACGTTACCGTGAATTAGTTTACCATCTCCTGTCCTTGTTTGGTTGGGGGGATGGTACGCTCGTTCAGTAGGTGCGTATTGGAACATGTTATAATTCGATTTATTTATTTATTGAGCAATATTTATTCAGTTTATATGGCATGCTATTATGTGTCTTGTTACGTCCCTCTAAGGACCTGGTTGTCTTGCCAGGTGTGTGCTATTGTCTTTCGCAGGTGTTCTAGCTCTAGCCGTGATCTTCGCTATTTCATCGAGGATGATTGCATTTGGATCGTCTTCGCTTCGCTCGCCACTTATTTCATTTTCTATGTACTTTTTTTATTTTGTTGGTAGTGGATTTGTCTCCGCCCAACATATTGTATCAAGACAAATTCATAGTTGATTATATAATATCTTTTATTCTTGTGGATGAGATTAGTTATGGTTCTACTGTATTTTACAGCTTATGTATTTATACGAGGCTTCCATATATTGGAGTATACTTCGTATGAATACAGCTGGAATGTCTACGTTCCTAGTCCTACTTATTTTGGGACTGGGGCGTTACACCATATGTTCAGAAGCCGGCCCGTCTAAGCCATCCACTACCGACAAAGCCAAGCAGAAGAAGACGCAATTTAATAAGTCTCTGATGGCGCCAGCTCCCAAATGCATGGATCAGCCTTACAACTTAGAAATACTGGCACAGCTGGCCAATACACCTGTCAGGTTGTCTCTGTTCGATCTATTGCAACTCTCCGAAGAAACGCGGAAGGCCTTAAGTAAGGTATTACTATATGCCGACTCTTATTTTGCCGAAGTCAAAGCCCCCACTGAAGACCCTGTCTCCTATCCCCACTGCCACAGTACTATGGAAGTGGTGCCCAACATCACCTTTTCACAGGAGGACATGCTACTAAAAAATAATCGTCATTATAGACCTCTATACTATACAGGGTATATCGGGGCGATTAAGGTGGATCAGATGTACATCGATCCATGCTCCTCCCTCAGCATCATTCCTATAAGTTTACTCCAAATTCTAGGAATCCCTTTGCACAAGCTATCTGCAACTAATACAACTATTATGGCTTTCAATGCTGGAAGAAGCCACTCGCTGGGCAAGATCGGTCTCAAGTGCCAGATTGGTGATCTCCGAACGGAGGTTTCTAGCTAAATGTATCTTACAACATCTTATTGTGACGTTCGTGGATACACGAGCATGATCGTTCCTTCCATACTTTACCAGTTCTTCAAGTACCTCAACAGCGATGGTGTCATAAAGACGAAGTTTGCCGATGTCGATCCTTTTAAAGACATTGAAGCCTACTATGGAGATTCAGAACTTTACCAATCTCAGCCCTCCAAGGATGACGGCAAAGAAGCTGACGATGAATCTGAAGCGAGTTCATCCTCCAGTGATGGTCCCCTGATTATATGAGTCAAAGGACGTACTACTCCAAAATGTACTCCAAAGCCTCTCACAATCTGGGTGAAAAAGAAGAACCCTGATAAGGTCAAACCATTGACCATCACTCTCTGTAAGACACCTCGGGTGGAACCTTCTGAAGTCCGTCCTCCCAATCCTGAAGAATTACCCTATGTGGTGAACTTGGCCAAGACTGTGGCTCCTCTTCCAGATAATGATCCCCTCAATGAGTATATCAATACTCATAATAATGTACCTTTAGCGGATGATGTTATCCCTGAAGAAGAACTTGCGTATTTTCTTAGTAAAGGTTTATCTTTGAATTACTCCGATGTCTACCAATCCGTAAACCAGTATGTAGTTATGATATATGCTCTAGAGAACGGCATAAGACCACACCTCTGTATGTCGGTCACGATGCCTCATCTGTGGAAAAAAGTCTGGCCAGAAGATATCCACTACTACACCATTCCAGCTGGAAAGAAGGATGAATAACTAATCATCTTCGGTCGAATAATTGGTGAAAGAAAGTTCGTTCTGGACTCTACTTCACCTAATCACAACACCGAAGCTGACTATGACTCTGTAAAAATGCAACTTTTCTGACATAGTTGGCAGGCTAAGAATATCATGGGATATGATATTAAAAGCGACCAGGGGCTAAACTACGGTCGGGGACGACGGTTGCCAATACGTCACTTTGCTCCTCCTAGCAAACCCGAGAACTATTATTAGCAAAACGGTGTTGGTTTGGGTTATGTCACTCCTCCAACAACTCCTTAAAGATCAGACATCGAAGTAGATCGTTGTTCTCATTTTTCTGATTCCTGTCTCTGGGATTCAGACTCTAGCATTGGGGACATGTTCAAAGCAACTTTGTCCATCAACATGGTGTCAGTTGACCAAATTATAGACGATGTCCAATCAATCGAGCTTGAACAATGGGTTCAAAAGATGGATACTAGGTGGGAGTTACGTTTTGAATAACGTGAACCACCTAGTGAAGACGAAGTCGTCCAAGTCAATTTAGGAGATGAAATCTCTGAAACCAATTTTCATCAGCAAAAGTCTATCTGGCGATGAACGATAATCTCTTATACAGCTTATAAGAGAATACATTGACGTCTTTGCATGGAGCTATGAGGACATGCTAGGCTTGGACCCTAGAGTCGCTATGCATCGTCTAAATATTTCGTCTAAAGCTAAGCCAGTGAAGCAGCAACAACGACGATTCCGACCAGATATCATGGAGGCCATCGAGAATGAAGTCAAAAAGCTTATTGCCAGTAGATTCATTCACGAAGAACAACACCCTGACTGGTCGCTAACATTGTTCCAGTCATGAAAAAGAATGACAAAGTTCGAGTCTATATCAATTACCGTGATTTGAACTCTGCATGTCCGAAAGGTGAGTTTCCTCTAACGGTCACCGACGTAATGATCGACAATACTTGCGGCTTCGAGCGGATGTCCTTGATGGATGGGTTCTCAGGCTACAACCAGATCAAGATATTTACCGACGATGAGAAGCACACATCTTTTCGAACACCATTGGGGGTATACTGCTATACGGTGATGCCATTCGGATTAAAAAATACAGGGGCGACATACCAGCGAGCTATGAACATAATTTTTTGCGATCATTTACGAAAAATAGTGGAGTGCTACGTAGACGATATCGCAGTTAAAAGTCATCTCAAGGGAAACCACCTCCAAGACTTGAGAACGGTGTTCAAACTAATGCGTGCACACCAACTCAAGATGAATCCAACCAAATCTTTTTTGGGAGTCTCCAGCAGTAAGTTCCTTGGTTTCTTCATCACTTCAAAGGATATACATCTTGACCAGGAGAAAGTGAAAGCTATCCTCGATATGCATCCTCCAAGAAACCTCAAAGAGCTACGTGGACTACAAGGAAGGCTAGCCTACATCAGACGATTCATTTCGAACCATTCTGGAAGGTGTCAACCGTTTACTCAGCTTAAGAAGAAAGGCGTATCTTTTATCTGGATTGAACAATGTCAACGCGCATTCGACGACATCAAGAAGTATCTTACAAGCCCCCCAGTATTGGTAGCTCCAATAATGGGGAAGCCCTTCTTACTATATGTCCACTCTATGGACCTTCCCTTGGCGCCCTATTAGCTAAGAAGAATGAAGGCGACCATGAACATGCAATCTACTACCTCAGACGCACAATGGTGGGTGCCGAGCACAGATACACACCTGTGGAAAAGGAATGCCTTGCACTGGTATTTGCTATCCAGAAGACACGCCACTATGTGTCTGGGCAGACTATGCACATCATATCTAAAGTCAATCCTCTTAAAATACTCATAACTAAACCGGGTTCTCTCAATTCATGTTTAGCTACATGGGCAATGCTGTTGACTCCATATGATATATTGTTCGTTCCTCAGAAGGCAGTAAAAGGCCAAGCGTTAGCTGATTTTCTAGCAGCTCATCCGGTGCCAGAATCTTCCAAACTCTACGATGAAATCCCCGATAAAGTTGTGGAGTCTAACACCGAAACTGAAGAAATCTCCATTTGGCGAATGTTCTTTGACGATGCATCAAGAACAGGACCTAAAGGAAATATCATGGTCGGAGTAGGCGTCGTGCTTGTGTCACCCGACCATCTGGTTCTACATCGTGCATATTCTCTCGTAGAACCCTGCACCAACAACGTGGCCAAATATAATGCCCTATTGATCAGCCTGCAACTGGAAAAACAACTGGGAGTTGACTATCTAGAAGCTTACGGCGATTCCAAGCTAATAGTTAGTCAGGTCCGAGGGGATTATGAAGTTTGTCACAAATATCTCATCCCCTATCACAAAGCGACGATCGAGTTAGCGTCTACTTTCGCCGGATTCTTCATCGAGCACATGCCTCGACTACAGAATATAGAAGCAGATGTTTTAGCCGGTCTCGTTGCTTCCTTGACCGTCCCTACCAATACTCAGCAGTCAATCACAGTGTCTGGTCGAGAACTATTCTGTGTAAAAGATGCCTTGCATATTCATCACAGTTATACAACGGAAACAAATGTTAACATTAAAGACTTGAGATTTTCTTTTATAGACTACGCCATCTATGAAATCCTTCCTAAGGACCCAAAAGAAGCGGTGTCTATCCAAAGGCGATCCCTCAGATTTTACTACGACACAGCTACCAAGATTTTGTACCGACGCTCTTACGACGGGCTACTATTACGATATTTATCAGACACAAAAGCCAAACATGCACTCCGGGAGGCTCACGACGGAGTTTGTGGTGCACATCAACCAGGCCCCACATTATAAGATCGCCACAGACGAATAGGTTATTATTGGCCCACGATAATAGCAGATGCTGTCAAATATGCAAAGAAGTGTAGGGCTTGTCAGTTTCTACACCTGACGACAACATCTTAGCCTTTTGAAGCCTGGGGTATGGACATCATAGGCCCAATCAGCCCGCCATCTTCCAGAGGACATCGGTTCATCTTAGCCATAACTGATTACTTTTCCAAATGGGCGGAAGCTATACCGCTCACCGAAGTGAAGGCGTCAAACATGATCAGTTTCATCAAACATCACATTATCTACCACTTCGGCCTATCTCGCAGGATCATCCATGATAATGGTCCATAATTCGCAAGCCATGCATTCTATCGTTTCTGCGATAGGAATCGAATCCAGAATGTAGCCTCTACTGCCTACAATCCAGCGGCTAATGGGTTAGCAGAAGCCTTCAATAAAACCATCAGTAAACTTCTCAAGAAGTTCGTGTCTTCAAACAAGCGTAGTTGGAATAAAAAGCTCGGTGAATGTCTATGGGCCAATCGTACAACGGTCCAGACTCCAACAAGCAGTACGCCATTCTCTCTGGTTTATGGAAGCGAAGCAGTTCTTCTCCTAGAAATCCAGATTCCTTCTCTTCGAGTAGCCTTAGCCATTGAGTTGACTGTCGAAGAAAGCCACTGTCTGCGACTACAGGAGCTCGAAGTGCTAGACAAAAAATGCTTGTTAGCTCAGCAGCGCATTGAGCTATACCAAGCACACCTTTCCAGAGCCTTTAATAAAATGTGAAGGAATGAATCTTCCAAGTTGGTGATCTAGTCTTAGCAGTGAGAAGACCAATGGTCATGATGCACAAGACAAAAGGAAAATTCTAGCCTAAATGGGAAGGTCCTTTCGTTAAAGAATCAATGTATTCTAACGGTGCGTACCGACTAACCAAGCCTGATGGTGACTTGCTCATGAAGTCTATCAACGGCAAGTTCCTGAAGAAATATTATGTGTAACCTTTTGTAAACAATGTTCACATATGTTCAGTCATATAAATGTACAGTGTAATATTTATGTGATTCGAAAAATTATCTAACTATTATCCGTATTTCAAGAATCTTGAATATGCCATAGATAATGGGTCCTCTAAAAGGATTTCCCAGTGGAATCATTTCCGTTTTTGACTCTGCTCAAACTTGGTTTGACGAAAACAAGTCACGTCCCTATTACCTCTGAATTGCTTTTCCATAACTATTTTCCCAGTGGAATGATTAAGAAATGTTTTGCCACGTCCATATAACCTCTGAGCGAAGCATTCATCAAGGATAATTACGTCCATATTACTTCTGAATTATCCACTACTGCCTAATGTTATATATCTTTCCACGTCCATATTACCTCTGGTCAGATATAGAACATCCTCTGCTATTACGTCCATATCACCTCTATTAGCAGCTCCTATCAACTTATTATCTATATTAAAAAACCTGAATATAAAACGGATAACAAGTCCACATCAAAATCTCCAGCGGAATATCCACCAGAAATATCCTTACTACGTCCACATTACCTCTAGACCGGATATTTCACAAAACTTCATTCTTGAAAGCCAAAAAGATTCTTTATTTAAAACGTCTATCAAAATACGGAGAAAAAGTTACAAGAGCCTTAGCGGCTAAAAGAGAAACAATTACAAACAAAAAAAAATCTAAGGGATACACAATCGATTGATATTATCCCTTAGAGCCGCGATTTCGGCCTCAGACTTCGCGGTAGCTCGGTGGCACGCCTCTTCTTGACGAGCAGCTTCATCCTGGAAGGGGATCTGGTTCATGTGCTCTCCTTCCAACTTTACCAGCTATTCTTTTAAATGGACAAAAGTTATGGCGGTCATGGCAGCCTGAGCCAAATAGTCCTCCTGCTCAGACGTTGTTGTCCTCAAGCTGGCCTCCGGTTGAGCAATCTCGCTTTGGATCTACGTAATGTGATTATATTTCTCAGTAATCTGTGCAGTCAGCTTATTCTTCGAAGCATCACGTGCCTCACTCGCAGCATTGAACTGCTCATACTGGTCAGCCAACACACAGATTTTTTGAGCAAGGGCATGCTTCCTTGCTTGGAAAGTAGCCTCCTCCTCCGCGAGAGCCACGACTAATACCTCGTCATCTGTATGGAACAGCGTCGTCGGGCTCCACTGTTTGGCATCCCAAAATCTGGCCACCCGACCCTCCAAATCATTCCGAACCTTCCTTACAACATTAGCCCGCTCTTCATAGCCTACGATGCTCTCAAGGGCCGCCTCTTGGCATTTAGCAACAGCCTTCACAGGGCCAAAGGCGGCGTTCCGATTCAGGACTCCAGGAAGCTTTTTTTCAGGACAGAATATAAAGCTTTGATGACTTCCTGGGACATCTCATCGTCTTCAGTAGAGGTCGTTGGGAGGATGCTTTGTTTGCAAAAACAAAAGTGTTCTTTTTATTTCATAAACTTTGTAAGAAGATTACAATTGAATTCTGGGAAAGTACAACTATAGGAATCCGATCTGAAGACGATCGCTTCATCCCTTGGACGATGTAAACTTTGAAGACGGTAGCCTCTGAAGAAAGCAGCAGCACTTGGGCAAGAACTCCTGATCTCTCTGATGATCGTGAATGATCTGATCTTGATAATGAAGGACTTGAAACTCTATTTATAGAGTTCTGGAAAATAACTAATTAGTAGTTATTTCTGGATTGTGCAGGTTGGATTGCGCAGGCATTGGACTGCGTAGACAGCGAATTGTGCTGGCAGTTACTCGATCGTGGCTCAACTGTATTAGACGTGTGGCATTGTTTGATTGAAATACGCATGGTCGTATACAAACGGTTGCCACATGGTGAGAAATTGATGGCATGTAGGCCACGTATAAAATGTCAGTTATCTTGATGGATTGTGCCACTAGAACTATACTAGCTTCAGACTGCGCTGGGATCGAACTGCGCGGCAAAGGATTTGGCAGACGGTGCTTCGGTTGGACTGGCAGATTGTGATGGCTGTACAGCTGTCCTCGAACGCTGTGCTGCACAAGAAACGAAAAGACTCCTCGTTTATCGGGCTGTCAGCTGTCAGAAGATCGGATTTTTGTCAGGTAATGATGACGTTGCCACGTCAGCTAGCGCGCTTAGATGTTAGCACGGTTCGGCCTCGCACAGTTGATTTGTTGCGTTGTCTGTCTCCTGCATAATTTATTTGAAGGGTGCGCAATTTGATTTTTATTGTTTTTTTAATGGATGCAACTAGATTTTTAGGACCTACAGGACCCCCTTCAAAGTTTTCAAAATTTGAAAATATTCAAAGTTTCGAAATACTTTGAATTTCGAATTTAAAATCAAGTTGCGTAAGTGGCGCTTTAACTGCGCGTTTGGAGGAATCAGCTCCTACTTTTGTGGCGCAATCTGAGGTGACTGTTACATTCTGAAAACTATAAATAGTTTCCATTCTCATTCTGTCAAGCTTTACTTGCTTTCGATTTTCTGAAGAGATAAAATATTCCCTCCTACTCCGACTTCCTTTTTCTTCTTTCCGCCGTCGATTGCAATGGCACCCAAGCGTACAACTACTGAAAAGGGCAAGGCCCCCGCCGAGACCTCGACTCGGGTTGCGCCTCGAATCTCTCGTCATGAAATTGGCCACACAGCGCTGCAAGGTAGATGACAAACTCGATCGAAACCCCTTTTTAGGGTTCTTGACATTTTCGAACCTTCATACCTCTCTCTTTTTAGAGATTGATGGTATTGCGTCCACTACCAAAATTTATCGTTTTAGCGACGGCCACATCCGTCGCTAAGACGACGGTAAATATAATTAGCGACCGAGTACCGACGGATATTGGTCAAAAACATCCGTCGGCAATCAGCTCGTCGCTAATAACCTTCCGTCGCTAAGTTGTCGTCACATGACGGACTAGCGACGGATACTCGACGTTACAATACGAAGCCTTAGCGACGGATGTCCGACGGACTGTCGTCCACTTCAGCTTTTAAGTACTGAACTGTGTAGGCTATAGCGACGTACATTTCCGTCGGTAACCCGTCGTAACAGCGTATCAGATTGTATCATTCCGTCGCTAATGCGTCGCAAGGCATCGGTAATTAACGACCGCTTTCCGACGGATTCCTGACGGACCATCCGTTGAGCAGGTTCTGGAAAAGCTTGGCATTTCCAGCACCATGGCGACAGAATCGTAGTCGCTAACCCGTCGCTACGGCGACGCCACAGCGACGGAGTTCTGACTGATTATTCGTTGTCATGGTTCTGAAATTGTCATGCATTTTCAGAACCATGTCGACGAATTTGCCGTCGCTACGCCGTCACTATTTAGAGCGACTGATTAGCGGCTGTCTACCAGTCGCCCTGGCGACGGCCTTTCCGTCGCTAGTCCGTCGAAGCTTATACCACCAGAACGTTACCGACGGATAATCCGTCGATAACCCGTCGCTGCCTGGAAACATTTTAAAAACTCCAGATAGCGATGGATTACCCGTCGACAACCCGTCGGAAACTGGGAGTATCCGTCGCTACACGGTCACTAGTCCGTCGCTAACTGGGTTTTTTGGGAAAAAAAATTGCAGCACTTTCCCTGTTCACAAATATATGCATAAACCAAACCAATATATAATGCACACCAATTATCCAACAATCACACAGACCAAATATATAATGCAGTCACATTATCCAAGAATCACATAGACCAAGTAATGCACATACGAATTTAATGCACACCAATTATCCAAGAATCATATAGATCAAACCAAATTAATATAAAATAGACATCAATTATCCGGAAGAGTAACCTAATATCCATTATTATAATCCGATCATTGCACAAATATTCCAAATTTTTCACAAATATTCCAAAACACATAGGAAAGAGTTGGCCAGTTACAGTAACCTAATATCCAATCCTGGCGACCGATCATAACACAAATATTCCAAAATTTTCACAAATATTCCAAAACACATAAGAAAATCGACTTTCGCCTCAACAATGACCACAAGTCAGACGATGAATTCTCACAGCCAGGGATGATAGTTGCGTTGAGGCATGTACCATTCTATCAGCCACTTTGCATACGAACACTCAATCTGGTTGAGGTCTTCTGTAGGGACAGGAGGGTCGGTCTCGATGCTACTACTCTCTGACGGTGGCTCCTCCTTAGCTTCAAGCTTGGGAGCAATCTCTTCCCTGATGGTCATCGGTTCTTCCTTGACCTCGACCTTTGGTAACACCTTCTCCTTAACAGTCACTGGCTTTTGTTTGACGACGGAGACTTCCTCCGTGTCGACCTCCAAGGGTTTCTTGCCTCGACCCCTTCCTCGACTAGCAGCACCACCTCGACGAGTCCTAGGAGCCATCTTTCAGACAACAGAAATTTTTATATAGGGTAAAGAAATTTACTCAAGTTATAAAAGTTGTGACGTTGGTTTTTTGCGTTCATCATCATTAGAGGGAGCAGCACTGGAAAAGTTGTGACGTTGGTAGCATGAGTAAAAATCTGTATCACAAGACTAACAGAATTACTATGTAATCATGTACTCACCAATAACCGGATGTAACTGGAGTCGTTGCCCTATCGTGCAGTAATTTGTGGATCCGCTGGTATAGGCCAGATGTACTTAGTATCTAGTGTATCAAGCCTCTATCGGTCTATCGGATTGGTATAGGACGTATCATATTGGTATTGGCCTTAACAAATTGGTATCGTCCTATATCCGATATGTACATGTATCGGCCGTATAGCTAGGATTCATATTGGCCTTATCGATTTGGTATCGGTCATATCCGATATGTATCGGCCGTGTTGGATTATTATATACCATTTCGGATTAGTTTCATGGAAGGTTTAGTAACAACTGTACTTGGATTTCTCTGTTCTCGAGCTAGAATACCATTGCAAGAGAATCACCAGATCGTGATTGGCCAGTTACAGTAACATACATACTTCCTTTTCCATCAGGAAAAGCGAGATTGAAAAGGAAGTATGTATGTTCTGTAACTGGCCATTTACGCTCTTGTGACTCTCTTGCAATGGTAATCTAGCTCTAGAAGAGAGAAATCCAAGTACAGTTGTTACTAAACCTTCTACGAAACTAATCCGAAATGGTATATAATAATCCAACACGGCCGATACCTATCGGATATGACAGATACCAAATCGATAAGGCCAATATGAATCCTAGCTATACGGCCGATACATATCGGATATGACGATACCAATTCGCTAAGACCAATACCAACCGATACGGCCCATACCAAAACGATAGATCGATACTAATCCGATACGGTCAATACTTATAAGTACCTACGATCCAGGAGGTTGATCCGCTATAGTACACCCATGTACGATCAACGAAGTAACGATCCATTTCAATTTGGATGTGAAAATCTGTATCGTAAGACAAACTAAACATAATCAGTTCTATTTCACATGCTTAATTGCCAAGTATGGGAACGAATGGCTCAGAACACAACCCAAAATTCATTCTAGCATACATTAGTGTGAATTATCTACGTTCTGTACATATAGTGTAGTATATGTTCTTATCGTATCTAGTATCTGAAAGATGTAACAGAATCAAGATGAACTCACATAGATTACAGGTGCCCCACATTTGAGTGCTATACCAAGACTCACCGTGATGAGGTTAGTGATTTATTTAACCTAATAGAGTAATCTTGTAATTTAAAGTTGGAAGAACGTGCAAGTAGCCTTATAGTTTCTGCCTCGCCAGTCGAATGGCTTAATTGCCAAGTATCGGAACGAATGGCTCAGAACACAACCCGAGATTCATTCTAGCATACATTAGTGAGTTCATCTTGATTCTGTTACGTCCTTCAGATACTAGATACGATAAGAACATATACTACACCATATGTACAGAACATAAATGATTCACACTAATGTATGCTAGAATGAATCTTGGCTTGTGTTCTGAGTCATCCGTTCTGATCAAGCATCTTCCTTCTCCTCTCCTCCACCATGGCTCTGAACAAATCTGCTCCTCCCTCTACTTCCCTTCTTCTTATTTGACTCTCTCAGCAACATATGACATCCAGCTCAAGTGTAGAGTCGGGGGAGAAGAAGTGGGCAGAAAGAGGAGGGGGAAGCTGCACAGCCGGCGGCATGACCCGGAGAAAGTACAGAGGTTTTCTTCAACAGCCGTAGGAGAACTATAAGGACATATCTTTTTAGCGACATATCATATTGTCAAAGACCCTTAATGTGACAATCATGTTACCGCGATGTCGGAAGACTAACATGTCAAACGAGATTCTAAGCCGTGTGTTTTGACATAATCCTCAAAACTCTTTCCTGCTATGTAATAATGCAAGATTACTACAGAGAAGGAAAGAGTTGGGAAGATTATATCACACGGCTTAAAAACTTATGACATGTTAGTCTTCCGACACCGCGGTAACATGATATTCACATGAAGGGTCTTTGACAAGATGACATGTCGCTAAAAAGATATATCCTTATAGTTCTCCTACGGCTGTTGAAGAAAACCTCTGTACTTCCTTCGGGTCATGCCGTCGGCTGTGCTGCTTCCCCTCCTCTTCCTGTCCACTTTTTCTCCCCCGACTCTACACTTGAGGTGGATGTCATATGTTGCTGAGAGAGTCAAATAAGAAGAAGGGAAGTAGAGGGAGAAGCAGATTTGTTCAGAGCCATGGTGGAGGAGAGGAGAAGGAAGATGCTTGATCAGAACGGACGGCTCAGAACAAAAGCCAAGATTCATTCTAGCATACAATAGTGTGAATCATCTATGTTCTGTACATATGGTGTAGTATATGTTCTTATTGTATCTAGTATCTGAAGGACGTAACAGAATCAAGATGAACTCACTAATGTAATACTAAGACATCATCTACTACTATATAAGATATAGTGATAGGTTGTCATATCATCATTGCCGAGGGATGAGGGTCGGAGGACAGTCAACTTTATCTAAGGCTACTTGCATAGTTTCTGCCTCGTTAGTCGAATGGCTGCAGGGGACTATGTCCTGATCACCATTAGTGTGAATCATCTATGTTCTGTACATATGGTGCAACACTTTTCCTGTTCACAAAAATATGCATAAACCAAACCAATATATAATACACACCAATTATCCAAGAATCATATAGACCAAATATGTACATACCAATGGCTGCAGGGACTATGTCCTGATCACCATGTCGTACCGTAGATTAATGCAAATGGAGCTGGAGCCAAAATACAGAAACCAAAATACAAAATACAGAAACCAAAATACAAAATATAGAATTCAAAATAGGACCCTCTGTGAGAACGGATGGCTCAGAACACAACCAACGGAGAGGATACTCTGAGAGATCCATCTGAGTAGGACGTATACTCTGAGAGATCACCTTTACAAGAATGATATCAGTAGTGGGATTGAGTGCTGGAGGGGATACTATCAGAGTATACGTCCTACTCAGATGGGTCTCTCACCGTTACTATTTTTTTCTGACAACATGGTGGATGTGCTCCGTCAACAGAATCTGACTCCAAGCCAAAACTTTGCCCCGGAGCTCAAGTGGACATCCTTCGTGTAGAGCTCGAGTGAGAGGTTCCTGACAGCATGGTGGTCTCCTTTGTCAAAGTATCCGTGCTCGTCCCACAACCAATATGGGATGAGCACGGATACTTTGACAAATGAGACCACCATGCTGTCAGGAACCTCTCACTCGAGCTCTACACGAAGGATGTCCACTTGAGCTCCGGGACAAAGTTTTGGCTCGGAGCAAGAATCTGTTGACGGAGCACATCTACTATGCTGTCAGAAAAAATTAGTAACGGTGGGAGACCCATCTGAGTAGGACGTATTCTCTGATAATATCTCCTCCAGCACTCAATCCCACTACTTATATCATTCTTGTAATTGTGATCTATCAGAGTATACGTCATACTGAGATGGATCTAGTATTCTCTCTTGTTGGTTGTCGTATCATCATTGCCGAGGGATGAGGGTCAGAGGACAGTACAAATAGTCTAATACAAAAACAACTCAATATGTAGTCCAATACAAATAGTCTAATACAAAAACAACCCAATACAAATAGTCCAATACAAATAAGTACTAAAAGCTAATGAGAACCACGCTGCTCACGCAAACGCTCAGTGATACGTTCACACAACCACCTCGAAAAAGCGAGATTTTTGGCGCGAGAAGAGCTGTCGTCCCTTGCAAGGACTGCATGAAGAGTCCTCTCGGTCTCACTAGCTACCGGTGCTGGATGAATAGAACTCCCGGTCTCACTAGCAACCGGTGCCACTTCCTCCTTAATTGTAGGAGGAGCCACCTCAGCATTCACTGTTTTCCTCAAACGACGTACCGCTCCTCGGGTCATGGGTGCCATCTGGTAAGATCGATAGTCACAAATAATATAATTGTAACAGAATCAAGCTAACTAAAGGAACCATCATGTAATTTGAGTACATTTTCGAAAGCCGATAAAGTATAAAAAATTCAATTTTTTGCCAAGTGTGAGAACGGATGGCTCAGAAGACAACCCAAGATTCATTCAAGCATACATTAGTGTGAATCATCTATGTTCAGTACATATGGTGTAGTATATGTTCTTATCGTATCTAGTATCTGAAGGACGTACGTAACAGAATCAAGATGAACTCACATAATGTAATACTAAGACATCATCTACTACTATATAAGATATAGTGATAGGTTGTCGTATCATCATTGCCGAGGGATGAGGGTCGGAAGACAGTCAACTTTATCTACGGCTACATAGTTTCTGCCTCACCAGTCGAATGGCTGCAGTTACTATGTCCTGATCACCATGTCGTACCGTAGATCAAATAGAGCTGGAACTGGAGCCAAAATACAGTACTACTTCACCATGTCGTACCATTTTACTCTCTCCTCCTTCCTCCCTCCGGCGCTCTCACTCTCTCTGGCGCTCTCACACTTCTAATCCCTATGTGTTTTAAGTGTGAGAACGGATGGCTTAGAACACAACCCAAGATTCATTCTAGCATACATTAGTGTGAATCATCTATATTCTGTATACATATCATGTAGTATATGTTAACCTTATCGTATCTAGTATCTGAAGGACGTATGTAACAGAATCAAGATGAACTCACTAATGTAATACTAAGACGTCATCTACTACTATATAAGATATAGTGATAGGTCATCGTATCATCATTGCCGAGGGATGAGGGTCGGAGGACAGGCAACTTTATCTACGGCAACATAGTTTCTGCCTCGCCAGTCGAATGGCTGCAGGGAATATCCGTCACCATGTCGTACCGTAGATTAATACAATTAATGGAGCTGGAAATATCCGTCGCTAATCGGTAACTAGTCCGTCGCTAACTAAGATTGTCACATACACATATGTATATCACAGCTAGATGTATAGATATATACATCTATACAGAAGCACACAACTGATAGAACTCGCACTGTCCTTGAGACAGTGAACATATACACCATGAATCCAAACACCATATATATTCACATTTACTAATCCAAACACCACCAAACTAATGGAACACCCAATATGGATAACACATTATTTAGCCAATATATAAACTCAGATGAATTTGAGAAGCAAAGCCACTCGCCGCCCCCGACCAAAGCCCGCCGCCCCAAGCCCGTCGCCCAGTAGTTCGGTTGCATATATATATGAAGAGTGCTTATGGGTGTGCGTCGGTTGCAAATAGCCCTGACGTACCCGCCCCAAGCCAGCCGCCCAACCCCCAACCAAAGCCAGCCGCCCAGTCCCCAACCCAAGCCAACCGCCCAGCCCTCGACGCCGCCGCCCCAAGCCAGCCGCCCAGCCCCCAACCCAAGCCAGCCGCCCAGCCCCCGATGCCCCCGCCCCAAGCCAGCCGCCCAGTCCCCGACGCCCCCGCCCCAAGCCAACCGCCCAGCCCCCGACCCAAGCCAGCCGCCCAGCCCCCGACGCCCAAACCCCAAGCCCACCGCCCAGCCCGCCGCCCCAAGCCCACCCGCCTCCAAGACCCCGACGCCCCCGCCCCAAGTCCACCGCCCAGACCCCGACCCAAGCCAGCCGCCCAGCCCTCGATGCCCCAACCCCAAGCCAGCCTCCCAGACCCCGACGCCCCCGCCCAGCCCCCGACGCCCCAACCCCAAGCCCGCCTCCCAGACCCCGACGCCTCCGCCCCAAGCCCACCGCCCAGCCCCCGACCCAAGCCAGCCGCCAAGCCACGGACGGCCTAGCCCTAATCGCGACGGACAGACCCTATAACCGAGAGAGAGAGAGAGATCGAGAGAGAGAGAGAGGGGGGGTTACCTTCGGGAGAGAGAGAGGAGAGGACGCCGACGGCGACACCGACGCCAATCACCGAAGCCGACACCGACGAGAGAGAGAGAGCGAGAGAGAGAGAGAGAGAGGAGAGAGGGTGAATTTGGGGGGAATGCGAAAAGTTCCCCCCACCGTTCCATTTAAAGTCTGGAACGTTTATTTAGCGACGGACGAGCGACTGGTAAAACACCGTCGCCAATCGGTCGCCTTTTTGGATAAGTGTCGACTGCACATCCGTCGCTAAGGCGTCGAAAATATGACCCGCCAATTTTCTACACAATTCCCGCCAAAATAATCGACTGTATAGCGACGACTAAAACTCCGTCGCTAAATACCGACACTCTAGCGATGGATGTGCGACCTTTCCTCCCCCTAAAATTAAAATAAAAATGATAAAGGATTGTAGTCGGTAAGCAGTCGCTGAGCGGCCATGAAACCGTCGCTAATACCAACGGAATAAGTCCGTCGCTAATAAACCGTCGCTAAATGAGTGTATTTTGGTAGTGGTCGTCCTGTTTAGGGTTTTGGTTGCACACACAATAGTTTTCATTTTTATGAAAACTATACGCTTGTGCAATCGGTTGGAAAGCGCTGGCCGATGTTCGACGCAATCCATCGATTTGCGCAAAGTCCTCTGAGTATAACTCCCAAATGAAAATAATAGAATCTGCTGCTGGGGAGAAGGAAAAGAAAGTTGCTGAGCTGAAAGCAGAGTTCGATCGACTTCAAGAAGAGTTGAGAATTGTTCAACTTGTTCTGGAAGAAGAGACAACTCAACATCAAGCTGCAGTGTAGCAACTGGACATTCTGACCCACGAAAGAAATGAGTATGTCAGGACTCTTCAAGCTGAAATCTCCCATCGATTAGTAACCTTGCCGTCTTTTGATGATAAATCTGGAATGGAAGAAGCTAGAAGGCGGGTGATGGATTCTCGTGAGGAGCGACTTCAAACTTTAAAGCAGCAGATGGCTAGTTTGATGACCCCACCAGCTGAATAGGAAGACTTTTGTATCTTCTGTTTTATGTCATGTCTTTTGTAATGCCTTTTAATTTTGATCAATAAAAAGACATTTTCTTTGTGGCTCTATCATTTATTGCATATCTCATTCGGATATAAATAATAGCGATAGAAAATATATTCAGAGGTCCGGGACATGATATATTTCTTGATTTAGAAAATAATTATATTCATTATATCTGCTCAGAGGTACTGTGGACATGGCAGAATATAATTTGTTGAATATCATTATTTTAGTAGACAACTTAATCAAAGGTAACAAATACACGACAAGTTGCTAATGTGAATAAAATGGATGGAATGAACAGGTGAATCGTCAAAAATGTGTGAACGAAATGACTCGTAGGAATGGACGGATGGACCGTCAAATGAATAGAATGAACAGATGAACCGTCGGATAGATGGAATGAACGGATGAACAGTCGGATAGATGGAATGAATGGATGAACCGTCGGATAGATGGAATGAACGGGCGAACCGTCGAATGAATGTGTCGCTTCATTGTTTCACGAATCTCTGTCTATAAATAGAATAGAAGATTAGATGGAATGATCACTTTTACTTTTCAACACAAAGATGTCGTCTGGAAATGCATCCAAGAAGGCTGAGATCGCCCCGAAGGTTGAAGCGGGCACTGAGGAACGTCCAATCGAGCCGGCCCAGTCAAAATAGACAGAGGTAGGCGAAGGTTCGTTTGCACCCAAGCCGCCAAGGGACATCTTGGACTTCCTACTTGAACCAGGGACGACAGAGGAAGAAGAAGCCATGAGGATGGCTGCTTGTAAGTTCCTGGTGGGTTCGAGCAAGGATATTCTCGGCTCTTTTGCCAATTATGTTTTTGAAAAGGACGGCAATGGTCCTCGTCCTGTCTATAAGAAGGACGATAGCAATCCTCGTCCATGATATTATGTAACATCGTTTATGATGAAATAAAATCAACCATTATTTATGAACTGTCTGATCATATTTACATAAAATCCCTGTTACATTCATACATAGTATTTCTTAAGGAATTTGCCATTGATGGGCATCATTGCAACTCGACCGTCTAGTTCGAAAAGTTGATAGGCTCCATTTGAGAAGACTTTGCTTACGATATATGGACCTTCCCACTTTGGATCGAACTTGCCCTTATTCATATGAGTCATAGTCATAGGACGTCTGTCGGTTAGAACTAGTTCTCCTTTCTGAAAGACTCTGACTTTAACTTTGCAGTTGAAAGTCTTCGAGATGCGGACTTGGTATAACTCAATATGCTGTTAAGCCAATAACCTTTTCTCGTCGAGTGCTTCTAATTCCTGAAGTCGAAGGAGATCGTTGTTCTCTATAGTGAGCTCGTTGGCGATGGCAATCCGCAGGAATAGGATCTAAAGTTCCAAAGGTAGAACTGCTTCACAACCGTACACCAGAGAGAAAGGTGTACAGCCTGTGGGGTTGCGGACCGTAGTACGGTAGGCCTATAGACATTCTCCAAGCATTTCACTCCAGTTCCGTTTGTTAGTAGATACAAACTTCTTAAGGAGCTTGATGATAGTCTTGTTGAATGCTTCAGCTAAACCATTAGCAGCAGGATTGTAAGCTGTCGAAGCGACATTGTCAATCCGATGATCGTCACAAAACCTGGTAAACTTTTGACTGACGAACTGGGGTCCATTGTCATGAATGATTCGTCGAGGTACACCAAATCTATAGATGACATGGTTTTTGATGAAGTTAATGACACTACTGGTCTTGACTTCAGCCAGAGGTATAGCTTTAGCCCATTTGGAGAAGTAGTCGGTTATTGCTAGTATGAACCGATGTCCTCTAGAAGAAGAAGGATTGATGGGACCTATAATATCCATGCCCCAAGCTTTGAAAGGCCAGGAAGCCGCAGTCGGATGAAGGAATTCCGACGATTGATGGATGAAATCCGCATAGATTTGACAAGCTCGACATTTCCTTGCATATTCGATGGCATCAGATACCATAGAGGGCCAGAAGTAACCCATGCGTCGGATACGATCTTGTAGTTTAGGACCAGGTCGATGCGCTCCGCAAACACCGTCATGAGCTTCACGCAATACTTGCTTAGCTTCATCACCAGCAAGACAGCGAAAGAGTAGACCGTCATAAGTCCGTCGATAGAGAGTCTTGGTGGTCTGATTATAGTAGAATCGGAGAGACCGTCGACGAATACTTGTAGCCTCCTTGGGATCTTCAGGGAGTATATCATGAACCACGAAGTCGATGAAAGGAGTTCTCCAATCTTCACTGATAACATTAGCTTCAGTAAGATTACTGAACTCAATATTACGATTGTTTTTGATGCAGAACAATTCCCGATTAGAGACAACCACCACTTGCTGTCTTTTGATAGGGATGGCTAAGACTGCTGCAAGATTGGCCAAAGCATCTGCCTCAGTATTGTAAGCTTGGCGACATATTCGATGAAGAAGGCTTTGAATGATGTAGCCATGCTGATTGCCGCTTCATGATAAGGCACTAGATCTTGATGACGAACTTCATAAGTTCCTCTAACCTGGTTAACAACCAGCTTGGAGTCGCCATAGACTTCAAGATATTCGACGTCCAGTTACTTAGCTAATTGAAGGCCAATGAGTAAAGCATTGTATTCTGCTACGTTGTTGGAGCAAGGTTCATCTAGGGAGTAGGCTCTTTGGATAGTTGACACATCTGGAGAAACAAGAACAACTCCAACTCCTGCGATAATGGTACTATTTGGTCCGATCCTGGATGCACAGTCGAAGAACAAACGCCAAGTAGGAAATTCTTCAGATATCATATTTGATTCCAGTGTCTCGTCTGGAATTTTATCATAAAGCTTAGATGTCTCTGGTATAGGATAAGCTGCTAAGAAATCTGCCAGCGCTTGACCTTTAACAGATTTTTGAGGAACATATACCATGTCATATTGGGCTAGCAGAATGGCCCACGTAGCTAACCGAGAATTTAGTGTGCTAGGCTTCTTCATTAGTACCCAAAGAGGATTAACTCGGGAAATGACGTGAATAGTTTGGCCGATGATGTAATGCCTCGTCTTTTGAACAGCAAACATAAGAGCTAAGCATTCTTTTTCGACCGGACTATAACGGTGTTCGACACCAATCATAGTACGACTGAGATAATAGATGGCATGTTCATGACCTTCTTTGTTCTTTTGGGCAAGTAGAGCACCCAATGAATGATCCATAGCACGGACATACATTAAGAATGGTATGCCCGAGATCGGTGGCACCAGGACTGGTGGGTTCATGAGATATCGCTTTATGTCATCGAATGCTTGTTGATATTCTTCGGTCCAAATGAAAGATACACCCTTCTTCATTAGCTGAGTAAATGGTCTGCAGTGTCCAGACAGATTCAAAATAAACCTCCTGATGTATGCAAGTCGACCTTGGAATCCTCGTAGCTCTTTTAGGTTGCGTGGAGGACGCATCTCTTGAATGGCTTTGATCTTCTCGGGATCTACGTGTATACCCTTAGAGGTAATAACGAAGCCGAGAAATTTGTCACTAGAGATACCCAAGAATGACTTGGTGGGATTCATTTTGAGTTGATGTTGGCTCATGAGATTGAAGATAGTTCTTAAGTCCTGGATGTGATATTCCTTTAGACGACTCTTGACGGCAATATCGTCGACATAACATTCAATAGTCTTACGAAGATGATCTCGAAAGATGGTACTCATAGCTCGTTGGTAAGTCGCACCCGCGTTCTTGAGACCAAATGGCATCACGGTATAGCAATAGACTCCGCGAGGAGTGCGAAAAGAAGTATGTTTTTCATCTTCAGGATTTATCCTAATCTGATTGTATCCGAAGAATCCTTCCATGAAGGATATCCTTTCAAACCCACAAGTGTTGTCGATCATGACATCTGTGATAGGGAGAGGAAACTCATCTTTTGGACAGGCTTCGTTAAGATCCCGGAAGTCGATGCAAACTCGAACTTTGCAAGTTTTCTTCAAGATTGGAACAACGTTGGCTACCCAATCTGGATGTTGTTCTTCTCGGATAAAGCCACAAGCGATGAGCTTTTTGACTTTATCGTCGATTGCGTCCATCATTTCTGGCTTGAATTGCCTTTGATGTTGTTTGACCGGCTTTGCATTAGGCAAGATATTCAATTTGCGAGTAGCAACTTTGGGATCTAAACCTGGCATGTCTTCATAACTCCAAGTAAAGACATCAATATATTCTCGAATAAGAAGAATTAATTCTTGCTTATCTGCCTCTGGAAGGTTCTTGCTAATGAATATTGGACGAGGTGACCCGCTTTCTCCTACGTTAATTTGAACTAATTGATCTTCGGTAGGAGGTTCTCGTTGTTCGAATCGGAGTTCCCATTGGGTATCCGTTCGTTGAGCCCAAGGATCTATTTTAGGACTTTCTTCGATGTCTTCATCATAACCTTCTGGAAGTTCGGTGGAGACCATGTTAGAAGATACAATTAGCCGATGAACCTGACCAATGCTAGTGTCAGAATCCCATGA
Organism: Iris pallida; assembly: GCA_029216955.1. NCBI lineage: Eukaryota > Viridiplantae > Streptophyta > Magnoliopsida > Asparagales > Iridaceae > Iris > Iris pallida. Next base: position 112,480 of record JANAVB010015106.1, on the reverse strand, counting down.
TCTGGAATCAGAAGAATTAGAGCGCTCCTCACTATCGGATTCGGAGACTGCGGGAGATAAGACTGGAGGTGAAGCATATCCGAGCCCTCTTTTTGTCCTGCTGTAGTACATCTCTGATTTTCTTTTCGAAACAACCGTACGGATAGGAGTTCATCTACCCTCACCATAGTTGAGGCTATTCTTGAAGTCATAACCCATCTTTCGGATGATGTCTTTTGATTGTTGACTATAACGACGAAGTTGGAGACGTCCTGTATCGTTACTTTTGCTATCGTCCGTACAGCAAAATTTTTGTTCTGGCCCTTTACTAAAAAGTATTGGACTTTCGCCTCTTTTTCGAGAAGGGACAACAATGAATCATCTAGGTGTTCGAGTAAGACTTCTGTTTGAAGAGACTGTACGACTCCCATTATAAATGACTGAAAGCTATCTAACATATCCAAATAGTACTTAGCATGATAAATGACATTAGTATACTGGAAAGGAGATACTTTTTCATTAATTTGTACATCTGTATTTACAACAGGACCTTTAGCCTTAGCAGACTTGGTCAGATTGATTACAAGAGGGGGAGAAGAAGAACGTGGAGGAGGATTGCTACGACGAAGGTCAATAACAAGTGGCTCAGAGAAGGTGAGCTCCCTTTTATCCTTGTTATGAGATAAATTAATAACAAGTGGCTCAAAAGAGGTGAGCTACCTTTTATCCTTGTTACGACGTAGGTCGATAACAAGTAGCTCAGAAGAGGTGAGCTCCCTTTGATTTTGACCACCATCAGTTGGTTGCTTCTGGACTGGCAAGTGAATAGCCAGTGGTTTGGAGGACTAAGGATGAGAAATACGTCCTTTAACAGGTATGATGAGGGTGTCATTGGACACTGCTTCTTGTTCTTCTTCAGTGTCCAGAGCCAGTACTACCTTCATGAACTCATCTTTATACATGCGAGCATCGTTAAAATATGCTTCGACACCTTTGAAGGGGTAAAGATCTGCAACCTCTTTTTGAACTTCTCCTTTGTCATCAACATATTTGAAACATAGATGGAGAGTCGAAGGAACAATGTTATGTTCATGCAAGAATGGTTTCCCCAAAAGAGCATTGTAAGAGCAACCATGGTTGTCTATAATGTAGAAGGTCATCTTTGTGCAAAGATTGCCTATTTAGAGTTTTAGGCGAATCTTGTCCAGAGGCTCACTTCTTCCTTGGTTGAACCCCAGGATGGTGGTGATTGTACTAGAAAGACTATGTACTGGGATCTTCAGTGCATCTAGCATTGTCTTTGGCATGATGCTGAGTGCTGACCCTGGATCTATTAAAATATGATCGACTTTTATCGAGTCGACATATCCTGTATAGTATAGAGGATGGTCATGCCTATTGTCTTCCATCAGCATATGATCCTATGTGAAGGTAATGTTTGGAATTAACTCCAACACACTGTGACAATGGAGGCAAGAGACAAGCTCTGCTTTCGGCTTTTTTAGAAGGGTTAGGCAAGTTTCTGCCTGTATTAGAGCTTCACTCAAAGTTTCTCGAGTCTCTTTGGAGAGGCGCAAGAGCTCAAAGATTGACAGCCTGGCCGGTATATTGGCTAGTTAAGCCAAGATATCAAAGTTATATGGCTTCTCAAGTCCAGAAGGAGATGACTTCTTCAAAGGTTTGTCGAAGCGGACTTGTTGTTTGCTTTTATCGGCTGCTGTCGGTTTGGAAGGAATGGGTTCTACAACCGGTGAGGATATAGAAGGAATGTCCTCAGCAGTGACAGGTTGCACTGGAGCGGACTCAAAAGAAGAAGCAGGGTTTTCTTGATATTCAGGAACTTTTCGTAGGTAGGCTTTCCCTGACCTGGTGCCCAGCAGGATTTTCTCTTCAACTATGGGGTCAAAAGACACCATATTGCAGATCTTTGTTTTGCCCTTGGAGCGGTCTTCTAGCTTAGAGGGAGCCTCGAAGTCAGAAACAAGATCCGGGTGGATCCACATAATCTCGCCATTATCAAGAGGTAAGGGGACGAGACCTTCACTTCGTGGAGGAGGGAGATTCTCGATCTCGAGAGTGGCCTTGGGGATAGGGATGACACCATACTGTACCATCTGTGGAGGGAAGTTACCGAACTATACTGAGACCATGTTTGCGGTAACAGTCTTCTCATCTTGTTGAAGAGTGACAACACCAGCGTTGACTAGCTCTTGAATTTTGCCTTTGAGCACGTAACATGCTCGAGTGGGATGTCCAATGAACCTGTGATAAACACAATATTTGGGATGATCAGTCTTACCGATCTCGTCAGGCTTCTTCGGGTCTGGGAGTTGGAGCTTATTGCTTTTGATCAAGCAATCAAAGATGCTCACGGTGTCATTTTCGTCAAAAAAGTACTCTACTTTCGGACGAGGTTCCCTTGGTGGAGGGACAGAAGGAGTAGAAGTAGACGTAGGTGGAGCTACGTTAACGGCCAGAGATTCTTTGTTCTTCAAGTTGATGTTCAAAGTTTCTTTACCCTTGTGGTTGTTCTGGCGATTACTGCTACCAAATGTAGGGTGTTCATCCCGGTCGGGGTTAGACATGTGTACTCCCAACTGCTTGAACTTGTCAGCGATAACTTCAGCTGCTTTAGCGTTGACAATGAATGATGGCCAGTCTTGAAATTGAGTTGACCCTGTCCACATGCTGATGATAGGCAAAAGATTTGCCTTGCAGGTATCTATAGTGACAGCGGCCGGAGTTCCAGGAGGCATCTTTAATGCTTCTCGGCAGAATCTTTCAATAAAACTCTCAGCGGTTTCATTATTTTTCTGTTCGATCTTGTTGAGGGCCGACATGGTCATATCGTTGATTCCCTCGTAGAATCGTTCCAAGAAGATTTGTTTAAGACCCAAGAAAGAAGTGATACAGCCATCAGGCAAGCTTATGTACCAATCGTATGCCATACCGACTAAACAGCCGACGAATACCCTGGTAAGAAGAGCGTCATTTAGTTGAAGTTGAACAGTCATTACCTCAAAGTGGTTAATGAACTGACTCAGAGAAGTGCTGCCGTCAAACAGAGAAATTGTGGGAATTTTGTACTTTGGAGGAAATGGGACTTTCTTCCATTCAACCGGATAGGGTTGTTTAATTCCCAATCTTTGTAAATTATCCTTCTCTTTAAAGGCCTCGAACTGAGTGCGCAAGAGTTTGACAGCTTCATTAGCATCCTTCGGTAATGAAGAAGGAGCAGGCTGAATTACAGTGTTAGGGGGAGGAACAGCGTGATATGTACTACCCCCAGCTCCTGACTGACTGGGTGTGGGTTGAACTTGTACAGGGGGTATTTGAGGAGATACTGCCCCCAGCCCTGCATTGATAGGTACCGACAATGCTATAATCTCAGGATTTGCAGCAGATGTGGTCGGTGGTACTGTATGTTGGGCCACGATAATAGAATGCATACTGCAACCATTTCAGCCATGGTCTTCAGCTTATCTTCCAGTACAGATATTCGTTGTTCTTGATTAGCCGAACTAGAAGCATTTGGGTCTTCAGTGACAACATAAGCTGTCACTTCTCTAGGTACAGTAGAGGACACTGTTTGTTCAAAAATTTTGTTGTATGTATCATAATCAGAAAAAGAATCATCTCCTGAATGAGAAGTAGGAACATGACCAGAAGGATCTTGGAGAAGATTCCTTTGACCGATTGTGTCTCAACTTCGGGATCGGGTATGTCGAAATACTCCTTCGGAAGATTCTTGGAGTAAATCTAAGTACCGTTGACTGGGCCTGCGAGGCTTGCCATGTTTGGAGCATTTTCTACCCCCAGTGTCTCGAGAAGACATGTTGACGGAAGCATACAACATTTCGTCTTCATCTTCTGACATAGGTTCGGGGGTTGCAAAATTCAGACGATCGAAGACAGATCGTTTTGTTGTCTGGCAACAACACTGGATGACAACCTTGTGATTACAATGGTGTTCAAGTGGTTGAACTGGAGGTGTCGAGATATTGTCCCGCTTTTGCTTGAGGTGCTCTCGGAGATCAGGAACAATGATGAGACGAGATGAAGTTTGAGAGATATGTTCTTTGACCACATTCGGAACATGGTTCCGGTTCTTCAGATGTTTTGTCCCATGAGTATACAGGAAAGTACTCACATCATTAGTATAGGTATCAGGATTTTTTATCCTGGAAGTTTGCCTCTGATGTAGGTTCATCTTCGGCATTGGCTGCTTGTATTTGGCCGAAGTTGATGTAGACCGAGGTCTATTGAGATAATCCCGTAGATCAACAAACTCACCTACAGGGGTTTCTGTCTGAGATACCAGTAATTTTTTTTGTTTTGAGCGGGATATCTGGAGAGTTGGGAGATCTTGGAATTCCGCTACCGGAGCAGGCAGAATACGTCTTTGATTAGTACATTTCCTTTTGGCAGGGAGAGAAGAACTCTTGTTTGAGAGAGTTCATGTGCTGATTGGTGTCGAGGCACGTTCAGATTGATCTTCCAAGGTAAAAACCCGGGAAGACTGAGAAAAGACCAAAGGACTTTTCCCTTGTTTTGTGAAGATGGGTTGGCTAAAGAGCGTTTCCCTCTGTTGTCTTCGAAGTCATGGAACGAGGAAGTTTGAGAAAAGACCAACGGGCCTTTTCCTTTATTCTGAGAAGGAGAAGGCATAGTCAACAGACTACCCCCAGTGGATTGCGTTGGAGCAACAGGGTGCTTGGGAAGAGGAGCAGAGTTTTTTCCCTTGCTGTGAGAAGAAAGAAGATTAGCCAAAGGGCCATCCCTATTAGACTGCGCTGGAACAGCTTGCGCAGAGGTTGAAGTGGCAATAGGCGCATTGGCTGATTGCACATGGGAAGCTTTGACAGATGGCCTTTTCGCCACAGAAACTGTAGTTTGTGCAGCCAGAGTTCTGGCTTCAGTTGATTGCACAGGAGGGAAGGAGGTCACCAACTGCGCCAGGGGGAGACGAGTCTTGGACTTTGCCACAGCAGCATAGTAAGTGGCTTGCATGACAGCAAGGGGAGCAGTACACTGCACAGGAGCTTTGGTTTGCGCTTTGGTAGCGCGGGTGGTGTTTTGCGCAGGAGCAGAAGTGGCCAGTGGCTCCTTAGCAGCAGAGACAGCAGGTTGCGCAGATGATTGCGCAGAGGACTTCACAGAGGACTGTACAGAGGACTTTGGAGTCCACACTGAACGAACCTTGCTCTTGACAGAGGTTGCAGTACGACAAGTAGCCCCAGAGTTGATCATTGCCTCGTAGGCAGTCTGGTTGACCTTTACAACCAGCGTCTTCTGCGTCTTTTCGATAGACGCAATGTCACATTGAGTTGTCACTTCCTCATCGGAGGAGAAAGTCGTCCCCAACAGAGTCGCCATTTTGTTTGCAAAAACAAAAGTGTTCTTTTTATTTCACAAACTTTGTAAGAAGATTACAATTGAATTATGGAAAAGTACAACTATAGGAATCCGATCTGAAGACGATCGCTTTATCCATTGGACGATGTGAACTTTGAAGACGGTAGCCTCTGAAGAAAGCGACGGCACTTGGACAAGAACTCATGAACTCTCTGATGATCGTAAATGATCTGATCTTGATAATGAAGGACTTGAAACTCTATTTATAGAGTTATGGAAAATAACTAATTAGTAGTTATTTTTGGATTGTGCAGGTTGGATTGCACAGGCATTGGATTGCGCAGACAGCGAACTGCGATGGCAGTTACTCGATCGTGGCTCAACTGTATTAGACGCGTGGCATTGTTTGATTAAAATGCGCATGGTCGTATACAGACGGTTGCCATATGGTGAGCAATTGATGGCATGTAGGCCACGTATAAAATGTCAGTTATCTTGATGGATTGTGCCACTAGAACTGCGCTAGCTTCAGACTGCACTGGGATCGAACTACGCTGGAAAGGATCTGGCAGACTGCATTTCGGTTGGGCTGGCAGATTGTGCTGGCTGTACAGCTGTACTCGAGCGCTGTGCTGCATAAGAAACGAAAGGACTCCTCGTTTATCGGGCTGTCAGCTGTCAGAAGATCGGATTTTTGTCAGGTAATAATGACGTTGCCACGTCAGCTAGCGCGCTTGGATGTTAGCACGGTTCGGCCTCGCACAGTTGATTTGTTGTGTAGTCTGTCTCCTGCGTAATTTATTTGAAGGGTGCATAATTTGATTTTTATTATTTTTTTGATGGGTGCAACTTGATTTTTAGGACCTACATGCTTGATGATGCTCTTCTGCTCCAGAAAGAAATGCCTGACAAGAAGCTGAACCTGGCAAAAAAATAATATATGCATCAGTAACCAAAAAAGGGGAGTACGAAAGAATTATAATGTCGTACCTTCGGCATGCTCAGTGCCAGCCGGGGCTAAGCCATCAGTCTTGGCTTCAGGGAAACCAAGAGCAGGTCCAGGCTGTTCAAGAAGAACAATCTCAAGGCCTCGAGCAGCATCAGGCCGGGTATCTTCCACGGTCCCAGCTGGACCAGAAGTAGATTCAGCAACAGCCCCCTCAGTAGGCTGTTCAACCTCTCATTCTGCAGTCGATGCCGGCTCACTAACGGATCCCTCCGCACCAGCAAATTTAGAGGAGCCAGGGACAACCTCTGTTTCTTCCCCAATGCCTGGGGTTATCTTTACAAGTGATTCCTTCTCCTTGTCTATAAGGGAACATACAATCGTGGTCAGCCTCACGAGAAGCACGCAAAATCGAAGTCAAAAAATCTCATCCGAAAAGAGGCAGAAAGATAACGTACCTGCAGGAGGATGAGCCGATTGGACTTTATTCTCGTCCAACTCTTTCAGTATGGCCTCGATTTCAGACATCGCCCCAAGAAGATATCAAAAGAAGGGCTGGATCTCTGGTCACCACCATAATCCGGGCATTCGCCCTGATCATCTTTTGATTTAGCCTCATTGACTAGGAAAGGCTGAACGTCGTCTGCCGATCGAGGACAAGGATGGGACATTGTTGTCACATCTACTTCGTCAGACGATGAGGCACCTGCCTCAACTACAACTTCAGGGTCCTGTGCAAAGGACAAACGCAAGGGTGAGAAAGCCTCTAATGGTTTGACCAGAACGGCTATGGAGTCTATGAAGGGATCTACCTCCCGAACAGTAACGGCCCGCGACGCCGTTCCACTTCTTCCAGTTTGCTGGAAAGACCTTCTCAAGGGAGGAGAGCCAGCACCCACTTCCTTGCCTCTCCTTAGGGCGACAGTCTTCTTCTTCCTCTTTAAAGTTGGCTCCTGGGCCAATTCTGTTGAAGCTTTCCTCTTCTGAGGAGGGTTGAGAGGAGCAGAATCATCATCTTTTGTGTCCTCATTTGGAGGCACTGCTGGCTCCCTAAGGATAGCTTTCGGCCGTGGTACTGCAGCTGGCTTCACGGTTGGAGCAGCACTCTCCTTCTTACGGCCCTTCGGTGCCTTTTGAGCCCGTGTCACAGAAAGGGGGCCAAATCGAGTCCCCAATATCAAGCTCCATTCACAATCATACCAGGGATGAAAATTATTGATCTGAACATAAAATTTGGCGGCAACATAGCACAGATGGGTCTCAGGCTTATCCGAGGGCAGAGTGAAGATTGCCCCCGTGCATCCGGCATTGTAATACATCCAGGCATACGCCCCGTCAATTAAGCTACCTATTGACTCCAAATACGGGCTAGCATTTCCCAAAAAGAGCTGGATGTAGCCAAACTGTCGCATGAAATGACTCGGCTGGTATGGCTCTAGATAGGCATGGTTCATATTTCTGGCACCAGATGTGACGGTCTGATAGACTGAAGCTAGTAAAATGCCCCAGTAGTCAAACTAGTGGCATGAACTCCCTCATCCACTAAGATATCTCCTGCACTACCACTGCCCAGAGGAGGGGATACCCTGAAGAACTCATAGTTCTGCAGGAATCTAAGCCATATTGGATGAGACACACAGCAGCTTTTCATCGTCAGAGAAATGCAGCCATAGAAACATGGACTATTTTTGAGGCACTCTTGTTGCTTTGAAGCAGCAATAGTTGATGACAATACTGGTACCCGGATGTGCAGTATGAGTTGTTATGTCTTCTTTCACTTTACGCTTATGATTTATCATGTCGCGTATGTCAGCGGAAGTGAGTTTTGCCTTAAAACACATGTTACATGCATCGCTGAGCTTTGCATGTGGGTTTGTAAGGAGAGTTGGCACATCCAGACTTAGTTCACGTGCAGGGGCAACCCCCACACCTAAGTTCTGTGATGTCCTTGAAGACAAGTCCCGTGCTATACGCATTGGGGTCTGTCTTTTTGCTGTGGGCACATAGGCCTTGGAGACTGGCTTCGGGAGCATACTTTTTGGCAGCATGTCTGAGCCTCCTTGATGTGGGCGCATAGTATGGATCAGTTAAGCCTGGGCGCATGGCCTTGGGCGTATAACCCTGGATGCCTAGTCTGTTGAAGACAAAAGCTTTCTGATTTGAGTTATGCGCCCAAACACCCCCTTGGGCGCATAGCTTTGGGCGCATGCTTGGTGGAACAGCGTTGTTTTTACCCATCTTCGCCTCTTTCGTTTGTGAGACTCGCTGGGTTTGCCCAGAGTGTCGAACACCCCGATTCTTGGCATCGTAGTGCTTTTCTTTGCCAAGTCCCGAGCGTCGAACACTCTGTTGTTGGTTGTGCAGGACAGAAGTCACTGGGTTAGTAGAGCCCGGAATGGTGTGAGCCTTTTCCATTTTGGGAGCTTCTGTGGCAGAGTCATGTGCCCATGTGACAGAGTCCTCCAATTGCATATCTGCTATGACACTAGCATGATATGCACACCGAGCCTTCGAAAGCAAGGTCTTACGAGACTTGTTTCGCTTCACTAATTTTGAGGGAGTAGAGCCATCCCTCGAGAGCATCTCTTCGAATGCCTGCTGATCGAACTTTACGATTAGCATCTTCTGAGTGCTCCCCACTTTGTCGGTATCGGATTGCGTCACCACCTTTTCGTTAGAGAAAAAGGTAGTCCCCAGCAGAGTCACCATTTTTGTGGACAAACACAAAAAGAAAAAGAAACACTGTCTTTTCTTTTTTAACGTAAGGCACCACAAATCGAGTACGCCTGCGAGATCCTGCGCTGAGGATCCCCGAGTACAAAAAAGAATTCTGGGGAATGGACGTTGGAGATCGAGCGGCAGTTGCTCCTTTACTCCGTTGACACTCCGATTACAAAAGTGGAAGAAAACCTAAGAAAATTGCTAACTCTTGGCTCACTGGAAAGAAGTGCAACAATTTGGCTCTTGAAAATGCTCTCCGTTCTGTGTTTTGAAGAGGGATAAGACCCCTTTTTATAGTAGTTTTTGAGCTGGAATGATGTTATGCTCCCACATGAGAAAACACACTGGTTTTCATGTGGGCGCATGGTCTTGCTTTGGGCGCATAGGATATAGGCGCATGCAAACTGCATGGTCGTGGGTTGATCGTGGTGCTGACGTGGCCGCATGCTTTAGTGCACGACTGCTCGTGGAGACTGACATGGTCGTACGCTTCGGTGCACGTTTTGATCATGGATTTGACTGAGTTAGGGGATGCTTTGGCTGGGGCACATAGCCTTTGTTTCAGGTTATACGCCCTTCTTCTAGGGGAGCTTCACTTGGGCGCATAGAGCTTCACAGGGTGGCTTGGACGCATAGTGCTTCACAAGGTGGCTTGGGCGTATAGAGCTTCACAGGGTGACTTAGGCGCATATGAATTCTCCTGGGTGCATATGTTCTCATTGGCTTGGGTGCATAAGGCTTCATTGCTGAAATTTTTATGCTTCTACACACAACTTTGAACCATAACCATAGTAAATAAGGGAAAGAGACAACTAACAGTTTATAACTCTAATGGAACCAAAGTGCATGGTTGTGACAATCAAAACAGAAATACTACAACTCAATGTTTTGAAGAACTACTACATAAAGCATAATAAAACTAAAGCCTAACAACAACAGCATCATCAGATAATAAACTACGACCGTCATGGAGTGCGGGATGTACCAGCAGAGTCGGAAGGGTCGCTGGCAGAGCGATAAGGGTCAACAAACGCCAAGTCCGGATCCAGATACCGCCTGACCCATGTGTCGTCAATACGGTAACCTTCGTGAGAAGGGTCCCATACCCTAGGGAATGACATAGTAGGGTGGGTGGCCAGGGTGTAGAGTATGTCGTGCTGTGTGTTGCTGGTAGCACTCATCTGAAGGGTGGTGCGGTAGTCCATCTGGGTCCAGCGGTCGTCTTCCAAGCGGAAGCGATCACGCAACATCACCTAGACGGAGTCAAGAGTAGCAGGAGGTTCAGGCTCACGAGCACAGGAGCATCCGAGTCAGAAGACTCAGTCTCAGCAGGAGGAGCAACAGCAGCAATAGTCCTACGTGCCATGGACAGATAGGCATGAGCAGGTAGGAACTGACAGTCATCAAGAGGGATGTTGAAGGCACAAAAAATCATTGGTTGGTACATGGCATAAACCTAGGATTTTGGTTTCTTTCTCGCACGAATCATCCAGTCCATCATCATGCGAGGGAAGTTGAAGGGAACACAAAAGTGAAGGTGATAAAGAGCTGAGATCTCATTATAGGAAACTTCATCGATGGATCTCCCTTTGGGCAAGATTGTAGAGAAGATAATCCGATGGAGTTCATAAAAATGATTATTAAGATATTTGGCTCAGAGTTTACGAGCACGTGTGTTAGGAATACACACCGCGCCCTTAAAACCCTCAAGAGTGGAATCACTAGGGAATTGAAAATCTCGGGCATCAGCAAGTCTTTCCCAAGATTAGGTTCCGGGAGTTCAAGATATTCGGCAAGTTCAAAATCGTTAAATGATATGTCAATGTCGGCGACACAGGAATAAATCCTTGTGGCGTCATGTGTCATATCACAGTAAAACATCTGGATGGCTTTGAAATAAACGAGAGATGAAGTAGTCACGAGTTCATCAAGGGATAAATTATTAGATTGTGAATCATATGCCGAGAAAATGGTAAAATTACTCGGATGGTCTGGGAACACACTACGAGAGCGGAAGTCCAAGTACCACTCATTTGATGCATCCAATGAGAGAAAAATTTGTCATTATAGGTGTTGGCACTACAAGAAAAATACCATTTTATGTCGGGTAAAAACCATCATATATGACATTTTATGACGGTTTTTTTTATATGGACAACCGTGATGAAAATGGGTGTTACAAATGTATATAATAACCGTTATGAATAGGTATACCTTATCTGACATTTTCTGTTAGGAATCGATATAAATAGTTGTTGTATATATAACAAAATTTTATAAATCGGCATTAAACACATGATTACATATAACAATCAAATATTCAACCGAGATTAAAGCCCCATTATGCATAAAAAATGTGATAACTAACATATATTCATAACGTTTTGTAAACGATTTAGCAATGAAAGAAGTCATAAAACGTCATGTAGAGGACAAATATACATAACGATTTTATCCATATATAATCTGTGAAAACTTATGAATCAATGGGTTATAAAAGCAATGACCAACATGAATTTCTAGAACATCCAAAATTTCCAGAACGACACAAATACTATAACATCTGAAACATTTCATTCATATTTTCCAGTTCCAAATATACCATCTTAATTACATTCCAAATATCCCATCTTAATTATATATATCTTTCCCTTTTTCAGCCTTTGCTTAACATATCGTCATCTTAACTATATATTTCAAAAACAATTCCCTTTCCAGCTTTTGCTTAACCAACATATCACAAAATTTTAATATATATACATAATATATATATATATATATATATATATATATATATATATATATATATATATATATATATATATATCTTCTTTCCTTTTTAGCGCACCAGGCCTCAAAATATTTCTTCTGCATTCATCAACACAAAGGACTCCTTCAAAAGACGGTCGACAGGAGCAACTTGAGAATCCACGATTCTACAACCAACAAATAAATAAAGGTACAAATAAGATACTTCAAAGTTAAAATCATATGAATCTTATACCTGACCAAACTGTGTTGGTTAAAGCCCAAAAAATTCCAGTTATCCCACAAAAAAGAAACCAAAGTGAAACCCTTTATACCATCTGCAGATGCACAATCAGACAGCAGCAGTTATATGCACAAATTCATAAAATGAAGATAACTAGAACATAATCCAGCAGTTATATACAGCAGCAGCAGTTATATCCACAAATTAATAATGTGTCTTTAAAGAGACTCAGATCGACAAACGTCTACAGGAACTTGTTGCGCCATCACAAGATGGTAGATATTCACTCAATAAGAATTTGCATTGTTGTCTTCATCCCATTTTTATATATATTTTTGATAAAAAAGAATAAAATAAAGAAAGATTCCATCAGAATGTGGATTTTGAAATCACGTACATCTTACCAAACTAGATGCAGCTTAGCCACCACGCCAGTGGAAGACATGAAAAAGAAAGCAAAAAACCCAATAAATAAGTACAACTTAAATGGAAATTAGCAATCTGCAAGAACCATCATCGCCTCTTTTGAAAACAGATAGCACATATCAAAATAAAACATAAGCAGCAGTATGTAGTAAGAGCACAAACCAAGTATTGACCACCTACACTTAGACTCACAAACTCTTAACCATAGGCCACCTCTAGTTATCCCTCTAACATTCATACTGCTGGACACTTAAATCCAACAAATTCCTCCAGGCCATATGCACTTAGACTCTGAACCACAAGCCACCTCAAGTATGTAGTAAGAGCCAAACACAGGCCTGAAACAGACCTAGGCTATGTCCATAGCAGGTCATGCTTGCTCGATGGCCAAATGACCAAGGCTTACTGGAAATAGGCCAATTGGTCATGTGAAATGTCCACATTGTTACCTAACTACTAGGCAGAACAGGAAAGTATCAACTGATACTTCACTGATACCAAGTATGCATGCAATTCAAACTGAAAGCATGCATGATACATTTGGGTATTTGAAACAAGTAATGTACGAAGTGATACATTTGGGTATTTGAACAATGGGCTGGACAGGATTTGCAGTGAGCTAAGGAGTGTGGACCATAATTAAATGTAGGAAAGTAATATGCAGGAAATGAATTCCATTTTTTTATCCACGATTTAGGAGGCTCAGATCGACAAAAGAAAGAAATAATTGATAAGAGGCTAAGATCAACAAACGTCTCCAGGAACATGCTGCGCCATCACAAGATGGTAGAGATTCACTCAATAAGAATTCTCATTGTTGTCATCAATTTTATTTTTTTTGTTAAAAAATAAAATAAAGAGAGATTCCATCAGAATGTGGATTTTGAAATCACGTACATCTTACCAAACTGGCTGCAGCTTAGCCACCACGCCAGTGGAAGACAGAAAAAAGGAAGCCAAAAACCCAATAAATAACTACAACTTAAATGGAAATTAGCAATCTGCAAGAATCATCATCGCCTCTTTTAAAAACAGATAGCATAACGAGCGGTTTCTTTAAAGAAAGTGTATCCATCTACAGGTAAGAAGTACCTATAACGTTTATAAACGAACCGTTGTAATAAACTCTTTTCAAACGTCATAATAAGGTTTTTTTCTTGTAGTGTGGGATTTGTGGAGGTGGTGGGTTGAACAAAGGCTGAATGGGAGGAGGAGGAGGAGGAGGAGGAGGGTTAGATGAAGATGCTCCCTCACTTCTCATCCTCTTGCATCTACCAAATAATCTGGGAGCCATAGATAATGGAGAAAATAGAAATTGAAAGAAATGAGAAAAATGAGTTATACCTCACAAAAGTTGTTGGAGATGGAAGAGAACCACCACAAACATTAGATCCTTGAGCTTGGGGAGAGAAAACCAAAAGATTTGATATTTCTAGGGTTAGGGTTAGGGTTTGGAGAGAAGGGGTTTGGAGAGAGGTTGAAGATGGTAAGAATGAAGAAAGAGGAAGGAAATTCGGGTATTTGAAAGTAGGGTCAGCAGCTCGTGTTAAATCGTGGCCATTAGATCAATAAATTGGACAACCAGAAGCTGCTTGAGGTTCTGGAACCAAGCACACAGAGTTCGGCCTGAACTCTGTATAGGATAGAGTTTGGCCCGAATTCCGGTGGGCTGATTCCAGAACTCCAAAAGAGTTAAAAAAGAAACAGCTTTGATAAAAAAATCTCGAATAAGGAATAATGAATATTATAAGCCATAAAATAGTGTAGCCATATAATAAATTATTGTTAAAACAATAATCAGCATGGTGGAACTGCCTCAGGTTTGCTGTAGGGGTCGGATCCCAGCTAGCGGTAGTCTGAAGACTAGTGCACCGTGTTGCTTAGGCTTTTACACCTTTTTGTCAGAAGGGCCCTTTCGGCTTGTACCTAAAGTAATGTCACTATGAATGATATATGTTACAGGTACATTTTATTGAATGACAGTTTCATCCAAAATTCCTAACTCTCGACAAAAAAAGTTGAAGCACTCTTCGGCTAGTGGTTTTGTAAAAAAATCTGCTAGCTGATGTTCAATGTCAATGAATTCTAAGTTTACAGTGCCATACAATTGATGATCACGTAAGAAATGATGTCTAATTTCTATATGCTTATTACGTGAGTGATATACTGGATTCTTGGCCAAATTTATTGTACTAGTGTTATCACAGAAAATAGGTATGTGCCTGAATAGTAAGTTATAGTCTTCAAGAGTTTGTTTCATCCACAGAATTTGTGCACAACAACGACCAGCTGCGATGTACTAAGATTTTGTTGTGGATAGCGCGACAGAACTATGCTTCTTGCTAAACCTGAGACTAAAGCATTTCCTAACAAATGATATGTGCCGCTGGTACTCTTACGGTCGACTTTGCATCCCGTAAAATCAGCATCAGAATATCCGATTAAGTCAAAGGAAGTGGTTTTGGGATACCACAAGCCTACCGTAATAGTTCATTTAAGATATCTAAAGATGCGCTTAACCGCGGTCATGTCTGATTCTTTAGGATTAGCTTGATATCTAGCATATAAGAAATCACTAAACATAATATCGGGACGACCAGCAGTTAAATGTAATAGACTTCCAATCATACCTCGATACTTACATTGATCAACCGGTTTGCCGCTTTCATCAGGTTCCAACTTTGTTGTAGTAGCCATAGGAGTGCTGATAGGTTTGATGTTGTTAAGCTCAAACTTTTTCAGCATGTCCTTTGTATACTTCGACTGACTGATGAAGACGCCTTACGAGTATTGTTTGACTTGCAATCCAAGGAAGTAGTTGAGCTCCCCCATCATGCTCATCTCAAACTCGTTCTGCATACACTTGGCAAATTCCTTACGTAGACCCTCATTAGTACACCCAAATATGATATCATCTACATAGATTTGTACTAACAGAATAGTGTCATCAAGAGATTTTATAAAAAGTGTAGTGTCAATTTTCCCTTTTGAAAAACCTTTATCATGTAAGAAAGTACTAAGGCGTTCATACCAAGCTCGGGGAGCTTGTTTGAGGCCATAAAAAGCTTTTTTAAGTTTAAAAACATGATTGGGAAATTTATGATTTTCAAAATCAGGGGGTTGCTTAACAAAAACTTCTTCTTTAATAAAGCCATCTAAAAAGAACTTTTCATATCCATTTGAAAAAGTTTGAAGTTTTGGAAATTTACGAAGGCGCAAAGCATCCGAATAGATTGAAGTCGTACAACAGGAGCATACGTCTCATTGTAGTCGATACCTTTCTCTTGGTTGTATCCTTGAGCTACGAGACGAGCCTTGTTCCGGGTGACTGAACCGTCCTCATTTACTTTGTTGCGAAAACCCATTTAGTAAGTACCAATAATCGAGTGATCAGCAGGTCTAGGAACAAATTCCCAAACCTGATTTTGT
The DNA here is from genome assembly GCA_029216955.1 of Iris pallida. Taxonomy (NCBI): domain Eukaryota; kingdom Viridiplantae; phylum Streptophyta; class Magnoliopsida; order Asparagales; family Iridaceae; genus Iris; species Iris pallida. The sequence continues at coordinate 96,632 of JANAVB010015106.1, read as the reverse complement.
TCGAATTGGTTGAGTTCTTCTTGCATTACAGATATTCAAAATTTATTCTTAAAAGCTTCTAAAACAATTTTGGGTTCAATTTGAGAAATAAAAGCAGTAAAGCAATAGATTCTCTCAAAGAAGATCGAGTAATTACCCCTTGTGATACCTCACATATTACCAAGCTTTTTGGATGTGAAGGTTTGAATTTGAACTTCTTTGGTAAACTCTCCAGAGAACTGATTTCAGGTGGTGTATCCACATGAGTAGAAGTTGATGGTTCGGAGTGAGCGTCGACATCGTCATCGGTTAAAGCAGATGTACTAGTACTCTCATCAAAAGAGACATTAGTAGACTCTTCAATAATAATAGAGCATTTATTGAACACTCTATATCCTTTGCTCTTAGCAGCATAACCATGAAGAATACCTTCATTAGCTTTGGCATCAAACTTGCCCAATTTGTCTTTGGTATTCAGTATAATGCAGCGACAACCAAACACTCGAAAGTAAGAAATATTTGGTGTTCTACCAAACCAAAACTTATAGGGTGTTTTCTTCAAAATAGGTCGAATCAACAACCTATTTAAAACATGGCATGCTGTATTGACAGCTTCTGCCCAAAAATATTTTGGAAGAGAGAATTGATTTAGCATGACTCGGGCAATATCGCTAAGAGTTCTATTCTTCCACTCTATAAAACCATTTTGTTGAGGAGTTCTAGGACAAGAAAACTCATGATCAAAACCATTTGACTCACAAAACTTTTCGAAATCTGAATTTTCGAATTCGCCACCATGATTACTTTGGATTCGAGTAATCATGTAGCCTTTTTTATTTTGGACCTTTTTAGAGAATAATTTGAAAATTGAAATAGTATCACTTTTGTTTGCAAGAAAAAAACCCAAGTAAATCTCAAAAAATCATCTATAATAACAAAAGCATAGAGTTTTTCGCCAAGACTGGCTACTCTACTATGTCCAAATAAGTCCATGTGGAGTAATTGCAAAGGTCGAGTGGTATTTACAGTGTTGATGGATTTAAAAGAAGATTTGGTGGCCTTATCCTTTTCAAATTCAGCACATACCGTGCCTTTTTTGAATGTGATGTCCCACAATCCTCTTACTAGCTTTTTGGTAGATAGTCTTGACATAGTGTCCATATTGGCATGACCAAGACACTAGTGCCATAATAGCCTTTCATATTTGTGGGCGTAAAGGCATCTACCTGTACTATTAGTATCTCTAGATAGATAGAAAATATATATGTTATCTTCTCTTATTCCTTCAAAAGCGATATCTCCAAATGATCTATCATAGATAAAGCATTTAGTTTTTCCGAAGTTAATGTCATATCCATGATCAACAAGAGGACTAATGCTCAGCAGGTTATGCTTTAAATCGGTCACTAAACAGACATCCTTAATGACGGGAGAAGGAGGATAACCAATTGTACTGTTACCTATGATATAGCCTTTCAGATTGTTGCCGAAGGATACATATCCTTCCATTTTCATCGATAGTGTTGCAATTAGATTTGCATCTCCAGTCATATGTCGTGAGCACCCACTATCGAGAATCCATTTGCTTTTAGTTTGAAAAAGAAGGTCCACCTAAACCACGAGTAGATGTGACCTTTGGTACCCAGATTCTTGTGTGTCCTAAAAAGTTAGTCTTCGGTACCCATGCACATAGATTAATATCAACTAATTTTCTAATTCTATACTGTGGTGATACGTGTTCGTATAAAGAATAATAAGTATATGTAGCATGCATATTTGTATTGGGTGTAGGCTGATAGTGATGTCTATATTTGGGTGTAGAATGATGATAGCTATGTGCAGCAGCAGGATGATTATAGTGATTGTGTGCAACAGCAGGATGATTATAGTGATTGTGTGCAACAGCAGGAAGATGATAGAATTTACGTGCTGCATGGGAGTAGGTGTACATAAAAGCATGTTTTCGTGTAGTATGTGGATGCATGTTATTATGATGATGTGTTCTATTGTGTAGGTGTTAGTGTGTGTGCTATGACTATGAGGCTGAGTTTGAGGTTGAATAACCTATTTGCCCAGTCTAATATCTAATTTCTTAGAAGTAGCATACAACTCTTCATATTGAGCAGTAAGACCATTAATTCTAGCAGTAGCAACTTTGCATTTGTTCTTCTCTTCTGGAAGCTCTTTATTGAGTACTGAAATATCTTGTGCTTGTTTTTCAATGATGGATTCGGCATCGTGTAAGCCTAACTTAAGCTTGGGAAGAGTGTCATTATTGAGTACTGAAATACCACCTCGATGTCCTCTCTGGGAGGAGTGTCTCTAATATTATCTAATAAGCATGAAAGTTTATGGATCTCAGCTTCACGAGCCATGATTTTATCCTTAGCATGTTTATACTTGTTAATAATCTTTTTTTGGTCTTCAAGTAGATCACTAAAGGCATCACCTAGTTCATCGAAAGTGAAGTTATCAAGAGGATCATGCGTTACCTTATCAGAGATGGCCATTAGGCAGATGTTTACCGAGTCTTAGGGAGAGTCATCTTTTTCGTCGGAGTCACTGGCTTCGCTTTCTTGCCAGATGCTGTGTTGGCATATTTCCTTGAGGATGACTTCTTATACGGCTTCTCATATTTGCCACCTTTCTTTTCTACATGGCAGTCTTTTCTTACGTGTCCTGTCTTCTTGTAGCCAAAGCAAGTGGGTTCTTCGTCATCTTCCTTTTGGTCTTTCTTCCTTTGGTTGAAGCGTAGAAACTTCTTGAAATTGCGTATCAAGAGTACTTGATCATCACCATCGGAAGTATCGTCGCCTATCTTCTCTGGAGTGGTTCTTCGACGATGAGCTCGAAGCACGATTTCCTTTTGCTTTGGAGTAGGTTCGTCGAAGTCTTTGAGGTCGAGCTCGTGAGTCATCATCTTGCCCATCAAAAAGTTTCAATTGACATGTTGGTGAGATCATTGCCTTCTATGATTGCTGTCACTTTAAGGTTCCAGATCTTTGGTAGCCTCCTGAGCAGCTTGTGAATCTTCTTATGGTTGGAGTACTCTTTGCCAAGGGAAAATAGCGGGTTGATGATGTCGAGGAACCTTGTGAACAATTGAGTGATAGTCTCATTGGGCTTCATCTTGAATGCCTCGTATTCTTATGTTAGACGGCTGATCTTTAATTCTTTAACTTGTGTGGTTCCTTCATGAGTAACCTATAAAAGCCTTTATACTTCGTGTGAGGTGGAGCATGTAGAGACCTTGTTGAACTCAGTCCTATCTATGGCACAAAAAAGAGCATTAATAGCCCTAGCATTGTAGTAGCATGAAATTTTTTTTGCCACCTAGTTGATCTGGGCCGTAGAAGGAAGTCTCCTATGACAACTCTGCGTTCAAGTTTATTCAGGCCGCAAAGGAAGGCTCTTATGACAACTCTGCGGCCAAGTTAATTTGGGCCGTAGAAGGAAGGCTCCTGAGGCTACTATGTGGCTAAGTTAATCTGGGCTGCAGAAGGAAGGCTCCTGAGACCACTATACGGCCAAGTTGATTCAGTCCACAGAGGAAGATTCTTGTGACAACTATACGGCCAAGATAAGACAAGGATGTCCTACGGCCAAGGGAGATTGCGACCGATTTTAGAGCCGCATGAGCCTTATGCGGTACAAAATTCTCCAAACTCCCTCAACAGATTAATTCTACTTTGTGGTAGGACACATGGCGAATTGATAAAGTGTCGAACTACCAGATATGTTGCAATAAAAATCTCAACATACAACCAGCTGGCAGCTAAAGATCGGGTCTTGGTGCGCTTTTACGGCCACGTGGCAACTTGACCACCTATACGGCCCAAAATATGCCTCATCAAAAAACCTCTATAAATAGTAGAGTACCACACCCATGCAAATGGGCTGGAAAAATCAAGAGCATTTTCTCATTAGAGCAAAGACTACGTCTGATAGTCCACGGAGTAAGGCAGAGTTAATACACTTCTTCCGAGCCTTCACCGTCACCCCCAGATCTAATCTAAACAATTGTATTTAGATTGTTTCCTAGAATTTCTTCTGGGCTCTCTTTTGTACTTGTGAGTTTGTAATCAAATCTAGTTCCTCTGTAGTTATTGATTTTGGTAATTAATGGCAAATACAATGGCGACTCTGCTGGGGATAACTTTCCCCACCGATGATAAATTGGTGACGTAATTCGACACGTCCAAGCTCGGCTCTACGCAGTAGATGCTTGTTGTTCGCTTTGATCAACAAGCATTCGAGGAAATGCTCTCCGAAGTGAGCACCAGCCCGGCACAGAAGCGATCCAACCCAAAAAGAGCCCGCAGGACACGGAGGCCCAAGACACTGCCCCTCGCCAGGCTCTGGAAGAAACTCACTCCTTTTACCGCTCAAGAAGACGACCAAAGCTCCCATGCGATCTTGCTTCAAACCGCAGAGGACCTCGCTGTCCCTAAATCCAGCAGAGAAAACAACGACGATGCTGGACTCTCGGGGGTACAGGGGAAATCCATGCGATCAAAGAAGAGACCGCATAAGAGCAGCGACCGCAGGCAGGCGGCCTATGCGGCAGCCAATCCTGGCCGCAGACAGGGTACTCCATGCGGCCCCGACAGAAGCTCCGTCTTCGATCGCATCTCATACGGGCCAGACCCCATTCATGCGGCCCACAGAAAATATTGAAGGTTCCAAGTCAGACTCCTCCTACTACGCACCTTTGGGTGCTAAGTCGAAGAAGTCTAGGGCAGTGTGTGCTCAACAAGCCCAGCCAACTGTTCAATATGCTGACCGTCAACGGGTACCGTTAGTCGTTATACGGGCCCCTGATAGAAAGTTATACAGAACCTCCCACGTCCTGCCCTCGACGACATACGGACATGTTAGGTCCCAAGAGTCTTCCCATAATGATCTAGAGCAAGTGCTTTTACTAGCCTCATATCAAGGCGCAAACATGATACCTACGCACCCGTGTGCCCAGGATACCCGGGCCCACAAAACAAATACGAAGGTAGATCAATCTGCTCTCGACTTATAAAAGGTTCTCATCCACAAATGCAAGAAGAGAGAGGCAACCTTGGAGTGCGGTGAGCCCTCTCTAGGACATCATTGTACCCAAGTCGTCATCAACTGCTGCAACAAGTCGGCAACACCTAACGATCGGCAGTCCATCTTCCAATGACTACACCAGCCAATACCTGTCCTACGACAACTCGAGAAATAAGTACAAATTTTGGAAGACGAGGAATTTCCTTTCGCCTCCTGTAATTCGACTCAGAAGGTTCCTACTGGCAAGGGAGGAAAGAAGACAGGCTCCTCCATCTCGACAACCTCAGCCAACACGCCAAGGAAACTCTCATCTGGAGGATTACCGTCGACGATCACAGGTGGTGTCTACCAAGGCTCTCGTTCAAAAAAAAGACTTCCAAAGGGGGTTCATCCTCAACGTCCCTGGGGGTGAACGATGTCGGGGGTAGTAGTCCCCTGAATGTATGCAACAACCCGGTGTTCCAAGTGGATGCGCAGGGGGTAGCGATCTACTGGAATTATGCAACAGACTTGGACGTCCCCGAGGGTGACCGCCTTCGCCAAGACGACGCAGCTTCCTGCACAGGGGGTGGCACCCTTTCCGAGTCCGAGGAGGAGGACATTCCTACGTTCCCTAATGATTTCTCTATACGAGGATACAATAAGGAAAGCACATCCTCTACGGTCCCTTCCGTCTCTCTCCATGTGCGGACAGTATTTATGGCAGAAGATGATCACTAAGGGCCTAGTGATTGACAATGTCTAGAAGCGCTTGAAGCCATGATCCTAACCTTGGTCAAGTCAGTAGACGAGATTAAGGCTGCCTTGCCGACTCAACCAGCAAGGAAACCTAGACAAACAAGCTTGGGCCCCGCAGTCAACGCGGACTCAAACACGACCGCTCCTTCTCTGGGCGACAATCCTCCTGGAATTTCTGCTCCCTTAGTTATAGACGAGGCCAGGGAGGCAAGGAGAGAAGTCTAGGAGCTTTGAGCAATGTTCAATACCCGAGACTCCTCCCGAGACCTCAGAATACGGTAGCCGTATCCCGTTGCATGGAGAGACGTTCATTTTTCTCCGTGGTACAAACCGTTTCATATCGATTCATATGACAGGAAGACCTCTGCTAGCTGGTATATGACTTATTTTGAGGTTACAACATACCACTTGCTGCATAATGATGCCATCCTCATACGACTATTTTTCGAAGCATTGGAGGAAATCACATTCGACTACTATCACAACCTTCCGGACAACTGCATCCATTCCTTTGACGAATTCAAACACATGTTCTTGGAAAGGTTCTACGAAGTAGGGCATGATGTGACAATGTCGTCTCTCATGGACGTCGTTTAGGGAGAAACGGAGCCGACAAAAAACTACATCGAACGGTTTCGCCAAACCGCAATGAAATTGCCCCAAGGCAATATCTCTTTGATTGAAATCTGCCAAAAAAGTTGCTCCCCGCAATCAGCCTCTGGATGGACGAAGATCAATTGAGAGATTGGACAACTTTCATCATAAGCGCTACAAACACGGAGACAAAGTTAAAGAAGGCCCGCCAGCTGGGATTACACATCCCAGATAGAGAGGATAAAGGTAAACATCCTAGTACCACCTCCAATAGCAACAATAGTGGTGGCACCACCGAAGCGGTGCCCAAAGGCCAGATCATCGCAGGAGTAGGGGTAGTCTTGAACTCCTCCGAGAAGCTGGTCATCCAGGGTGCCTACTCTCTTTCAGAGCCGAGCTCCAACAATGTTGTAGAGTACAATGCCCTCATCATGGGACTCCAGTTGGCAAAGCAGTTGCGGGTAGATTACCTCGAATCTTACAGCGACTCAAAACTCGTCTCAATCAAGTCCGAGGGCAATACGAGGTCCGCCATGAAGACCTTGTCCCTATCACAAAGCAGTGTTGGACATTATCTCAACCTTCGCTGAGTTCTTTGTGGAACACGTGCCTCGGCTATAAAACTTAGAAGCTGACGCTCTGGCTGGCCTCGCAGCCTCATTGGCTGCACCGGTCGGGACTCAACACTTCATTACAAAGGTAGGTCGGGAGTTGGCTTGTCCTAAAAATAATCTGTGCATGCAAACAACTCATGCCACAGCTATATATAACAGCATTAACGTCAGAGATTGGAGATTCTCGTTTATCGACTTTGCCGTCTACGGAATCCTTCCAGAAGACCCGAAGGAGGCAGTCTCAGTCAGAAGGCGTTCCCTCTGATTTTATTACGATATGGCCACTAAAATGCTGTACCGACGATCCTACGATGGACTTCTCCGCCGATGTCTATCAAACGAAGAAGCTGCTGAAGCCCTTCGAGAAGCTCATGATGGAACATGTGGAGCTCCCAGGTCCTAAGCTATAGGACCAACTTCGACGTATGGGCTATTACTGGCCCACCATGATGGCTGATGCTGTTGAGTATGCAAAAAAATATCGTACTTGCCAGCTACACGCCAACTTCATCCACAGACCGTCAGTGCCTCTACATCCTACGACAGCCTCCTGGCCATTTGAAGCCCGGGGCATGGACATAGTGGGACCTATCATCCCTCCCTCATCCAGGGATACCGCTTTATCCTAGCAATCACTGACTACATCTCTAAGTGGACAGAAGCAGTGCCACTGACGGAAGTAAAAAGTTCAAAGGTGATCAGCTTCATCAAGCATCATGTCATCTACCATTTCGGGGTACCCCAGAGGATCATCCACGACCACGGTCCATAATTCATTAGCCATGCATTAAGTAGATTCTATGACAAAAATCTTATTCGGAATGTGGCATCAACTGCCTACAATTCGACAGCAAATGGATTGGCGAAAGATTTTAATAAAACCACCGTCAAGCTACTCAAAAAAGTCGTGTCATCCAACAAGCGCGACTGGGATGAGAAGCTCGGTGAATGCCTTTGGGCCTATCGTACAACGATCCGGACCCCGACAGGCAAAACACCGTTCTACTTGGTCTATGGGAGCGAAGCAGTATTGTCGCTGGAAATCCAGATACCCTCACACTGAGTGGCGATCACGAATCAGCTGACAGAAGAAGACAATCAACATCGTCTTCTGCAAGAGTTGGAAATGTTGGACGAAAAATGCATCTTGGCTCAACAGTGCATTGAACTTTACCAAGCCCGCATCTCACAGGCTTTCAGCAAAAGGGTCAAACAGAGGACTTTCCAAGTAGGTGACTTGGTTCTGGCAGTCAGAAGACTGATGGTAATGACTCACAAGACACCGAGAAAGTTCGAAACCAAGTGGGAAGGACCCTTCGTCATAGAGACGGTAAACTCAAATAGTGCTTATCTTCTCGCTCAACCTAACGGGAACTTGTTCATGATGCCCATCAACGAAAAGTTCTTGAAGAAGTACTATTCTTGACACCCGTCGAAAATGTACTACCCTCTCCCCAGAAGAGAGAACTGTGTGAACTTGACAAAACTAGGTTCACACCCCTTTATTTGACAATCATGTGCTTCTGGAACCCAGTTGTTCCGTTGCATCCCCAGTAGAAGAACAACCATGTCCATATCACCTCTTAGTTGCTTCTCTACACCGTATTAAGCAGAATTTTATACTACGTAAGATCATGCTCGTTACTATGTTTACCATGTCCACATTACCTCTGAGTAAATATGTCGGTCCTCTCTCTTAACTTATCATCCGTACCTAACACCAAGGTACGCCAAGGATGATAAGTTTACATAAAATCTCTAACGGAGTTACCCCATATTCACCACGTCCATATTACCTCTGAGTGAATGTTTCGGTGTCCTACATGATTAACTTATTATCTGTACCTAACCAAGGTGCGCAAAAAATAATAGGTCCACCAAAAATCATAAAATTCATCACAAGAATTAAAAAAGCAAAACGTTCTTTATTTCTTCAAAGACAGGAAGTGGAAGGACTACATTTGCAAAAGGAAGAGAGAACAGCTGCGTCTCTAAACTAAAAACAACAAAAAGGATGGAGGAACTAAGGATCGACAAACAACTCGTCAATCCAACGCTTCAAGTCCTGAGCTTTGGTCTCCACGATCGCCAATATGCGACGCTCGGCTTCATGGCGCTTTGCTTGCCTAGCCTCAGGACCAAGGTCAGCATCATATTTGTCGTCCAACTCCTTCTTCTGACGAAATAGGAAGGCCACATGGCGAGTGAAATTCGCCGCCTCTTCTTTAAGCTGGACTAGATCAGCCTATGCTCGTTCAGAATCAACTAGAAGCTTGGCACGCTGCCCTTAAAGAAGACGAATCTTGGCGTCAACCTCCGCTATCCTGGCGTTTAAAGATTTCGGCAGATTGGACTTCACCTCCATCGAAGAGGTCAACCTCTGCTCCTTGGCCTCAGCACTGGCCAACTCTTGCTCCCAAATAGCCATGGTGTCAAAGTAGGCTGACTCGACTTCAGCCACAAGCTTGTTCTGCTCCTCCTCTATTAAAGCGGAAAGATCATTATGCCGGATGTTCTGGAGTTCGGTAAGATGATGACCGAGCTCAGCAACAGAAGCTTCCAAAATTTTAGCCATATGTTCATGGCCCTGGTGAGATCAGATCAGCTTGATATGCGGGATCGCCATTGCCTTCGCTATCGTGAAGCTCCCGCCTTCATCCAGCATAGCCGACACCCCCCTTTATTGATAATCATATGCTCCTGGAGCCCAGTTGTTCCGTCGCATCCTTTCCCCGGTAGAAGAACAACAATGTCCATATTACCTCTGAGTTGCTCCTCTACACCCCCACAAAGCTGAATCTTATACCCCGTAAGATCACGCTAAGTACTATGTTTACCACGTCCACATTACCTCTGAGTAAACATCCCGTACAACAACCCCCGCGTTGTTGCACATCAATCATAGAACATCCACATCCATATCACCTCTAAGTTGTTCTATACATCCCTATAGAGTTCACTCATACCACGTCCATATCACCTCTGAGTAGGAAAGCTCTATCATTAACCCATATTTACCATGTCCATATCACCTTTGAGTAAATATGTCGGTTCCCTCTCTCAACTTATTATCTGTACCTAAAAACTAAGGTACGCCAAGGATGATAAGTCTACATAAAATCCCTATTGGAGGTACCCAAACCTATCACGTCCATACTACCTCTGATAGGATTGTCACACCTAAACATCTCTATTCTCTATGCTTCATATTTAAAGTATTCCAAAATTTGTAATTTAAAAACTTTGAAGGAGGTCTTGTAAAAGCATAAAAAAATTTTATGCGGCCTAGTTGATCCAGGCCGCAGAAGGAAGGCTCCTATGACAACTCTGCGATCATGTTGATTCATGTCGCAGAAGGATGGCTCCTATGACAACTCTGGGGCCAAGTTAATCCGGGCTGCAGAAGGAAGGCTCCTGAGACCGCTATACGGCCAAGTTAATCCGGGCCGCAGAAGGAAGGCTCCTGAGACCACTATGTGGCCAAGTTGATTCAGGCCGCAGAGAAAGATTCCTGTGACAACTATGTGGCCAAGATGAGGCAAGGATGTCCTGTGGCCAAGGGAGATTGCGACCTATTTTCGAGCTGTATGAGCCTTATGCGGTCCAAAATTCTCCAAACTCCCTTAACAGGTTAATTCTACTTTGTGGTAGGATACGTGGTGAATTGACAAAGTCTCGAACCACCCCGATATGTTACAACAAAAATCTCAACAGACACCCAGCTGGCAACTAAAGACAGGGTCTTGGTGCACTGTTACGGCCACGTGGCTACTTGACCACCTATGCGGCCCAAAATATGCCTCATCCAGAAACCTCTATAAATAGTACGGTACCACACCCATGCAAAGTGGCTAGAAAAATCAAGAGCATTTTCTCACTAAAGTAAAGACTGCGTCTGATAGTCCAAGGAGTAAGGCAGAGTTTCTACACTTCTTCCGAGCCTCCACCGTCACCCCCCAGAATCTAAACTAAACAATTGTACTTAGATTGTTTCCTAGGATTTCTTTCTAGGCTCTCTTTTGTACTTGCGAGTTTGCAATCAAATCTAGTTCCTCTGTAGTTCTTGTTTATGATAATGAATGGCAAACAAGCATCTAGACTAGCCTGTTTCTTCTTCTGTATATTTATCGTGGGGTTTGTCAATAAGAGTTCCCTCGACAGTAATCCTGGCAGGCTTCTTGTAACCATTAGTGATGATGGTCCTAAGATCAAAGTCTAGAGACTTGAGATAAAAACTCATTCTAGTCTTCCAATAAATGTAGTTGGTTCCATCAATAGGGGTGGCCTATGTGTGGACTATCCCTCACCATGGTTGGTAAAAATAGGTTGTGTGGTTGCCATGGATCAGCTCTAGGATGTTAATCCGTATCAAGAGAACAAAGCTCTAATACCAATTGAAGTACGTGTAGGCAACTCTAGAGGGGGGTGAATAGAGTATGTGTTGATAATACTAAAATTAAAAAATAACTCTATTCAAGTCCAACCAATAGAAAGTATAATCAGAGTATAAATGTGGAATATAAACAGAGATCAAAAAAGCATACGCAGACACAACAGTTTTAACCTGGTTTCCCTCGTAGAAGACTAGTCCAAGCCTGAGAACTCTAGCTCGGGATTAAAATCCACTATTTATGAAATAGTGTACAACCACTTGCCTTTACTCAAAAGAGCATGTCAACTTCTTACAGCTTTACAGATGGCGAAACTTGGAATTGTCCAAGTGACTTTTTTTGAAACTCTTGCACACAAACTTCTAGCAGACTCGCACTGAGCACCTTTGGGGCTTGGAAAGTTTTGTGGCTAGTAGATGAGAAGAGTAAGCTCTAGAATGTATAGGCTATACAAGAGAAGAAGAGAAGAATTGATTTGATGAGACGATGAATGAAAAAGATTAAAATCATGCCCTATTTATACTAGTCGGGGGAGGCAGAATTTGGCCAAAATTCTGTCTGAAAATTCAAAATTTTTGACCGTTGAACAGCTAGCATCATGGAAACCCTAAACTTAAAGTCCTGGATTCTAGGGGGCAGAGTTCGGCCCGAATTTTATCTCCTAGAGGCCAGGATGTTCAAATGGGCTAGATGGGCTTGGTATGTTTTAGAGTTTGTTTGGTGGAGCTTTGGGTATTAAGTCTAGGGTTAAGATACTCAGTGTGACTCAACTTACAATAGCCTAGACTCGATAAAATGTAAAAGTACAGACTCAGAGTATAAGAAATAGCAGCATTGTCGTAGAAATCGTCGATGATGTCTATCTTGAATTGATATGTGATGATGTTCTATTTTGGAGCTTGATGGAGCTTGATGTGTCAAGTTGGATCATAACAGATATCGTCTTGTTAATTATCAAGGTCAGGTTGACTGTGATCTAGTTTGGGTCAATATTTTTTGGTCAATGAAGTACCTTGGAGTAAATAGAAAATTCTTCTATCCCAAAGGAAGTATACTTTAGAACTTCAACGCTCCAGTCCAAAATACATAGGACTAGTAGTATGTAAACATGCCAGCTACGTGTCAAGTGGACTCCAGCCCAGCTAGAATAAGTTTAAGTTGCCTTGGTATCTAAATATATCTATCAAATCACCTATTATATATCTTAATCCACATAATGAATGAATAACAAGAATAAACAATATATGTAATGTTTGCATTCCATTAAATAATATGTCTGAATATACCAAAAGAACAATATAGATATATAAAACTAGACTAATGAGCTGAATGCAAGTAATGAACATAAATATGAAATCACGAAAGATACTTGAATTGGAAATAATGTTACCATCATGATCATTAAACTAACTCAGCATAATCAACTACCTAAAGATATCACCAGGTTCTTAGAGGGACGTAACAAGATATAGAAAAATATGCCATAGGCCCATATAAACTGAATATAAACATGTCACATAATCCTACGTAAAAGTGAAATAAATAACCCGCATCACACTACGGTCCAATATTATATCAACGAAACAGTGAACCACACCAACAACCAGACAAGGGCAAACACACTATTTTGCGATGAGATACTGTCCCATGCCACGGTCATATATAAGTATAGGAACCTCAAACAATGGTCACCTAATCATTCTATGTGAATATGCAATTTAAGAACAAACCTTCAATGTATGGGCACTCTAGCTATAAATAGGATTGGCATAATCCCCTTTCTGGGCACCAGGGGCCTAAGAGTATAACTTTTTACAAAAATAACAGTGGTCGTCAGTAATAATGGAAGAGCGTAACATTTTGCAAAAGGATAGTGGCCAACCACAGAGGGTAATCTCGCCCGTATATCTGGCGGAGCTTCCGGGTTACAAAAGAGGAAGCACAAAACATGGCACATAAGTTAAGAAACTGTCCTCCCCATCCTATGCTCCAATTTATCTCGCATCCACGACACAATGCCTCTAATAACTGCTAAGTCTTCTAACACACATTCCAATTAGTAGTTATACCTAATGCACGGCCTGTACATACTAGGGATCAGCTAATACGCAAGTTCAAAATCTATGTGTGACTCACAACTCATGGTACACAAGTGTCAAAGCTAATAAAGATGTGATGAAGCTACACTGACATAAGGTGGTCTACTAAAACTAGGTCAATATGCATAAAATAATGAAAAGAAACAAAAAATGATTAACACTGTCGTTCGTACCCGAGTATGACAAGGACATATAGTTTTAATAAAAGAAAATATATAGTAAATAAAAAACTTGAATGCACATCATGAACTAAAGTAAATAAAAAGTAAATATGGTAAGGTATCTTGCCAGAAGGTTGTGTGATAATTTAACGACATCTAGCAGCCGAACTCGTTACGACAAAGAAAGCAACAAAGGTGGAACTTTAGCAAACGTCTCCAGATGCTGAAACAAACATCACCAACGTTTCTGAAATAAGAAAAATAGCTAAGACAGACTACCTATAAGTCAAAGTCTTAACATAGGGGTAAAATGGTAATTTTAGGTCAAAATAATAATCGTCGTTGGAGCCGCTTTGTACTAAAAAGCGTGTCAAATCTATGGTCTCTAAAATTCAACAAACATTATGTCTATGGGTCCAGTTTTTCAATACAAACTCAATGATATGTCCAATTTTGGATTCTGATTAGCTATGCACAAAATCACCCGTTGAATCAGATCGTAGGGCCCACGAAATGATGATCCGGTCAACTATCTCAGAATCGGACCAAACATGGTTTATAGGACCAAAAAAAATGCTATGGGTCCAATGATGCAAGTTTTGTCATGAGTTGAGGAGCATACACAATGTAATTAGAGAAATTGCAAAATGCTTTATACGGTGATATTTGACGAATACGGGTCAAATTCGTCGAAAACACGCAACCAATTCGAGTTCTGTCAAATCCCACATGTGCATAAAATCCATTCACATCTTTCGATGCAATTGTTTGATGACTAAGTTGTTTGGTTTTTCGGGACGGACTCTGTATCGGAGTTTTTTCTAGTTTCCATAAAGAGATTTTTCGTCAATTTCAAACTAATTTTTCTTGAGTTTAAAAACAAAATAAATAAAACTATTTGAAGGATTTTTTTAGCCATATAAGTTGTCCACAAGGCTGCTCAAGTGGTTTCCTAAATTGGTTTATAGGGTTTTGGACTGTTTCTAGTATTTAGAAATCGTATTTTTTCTCGATTTTGGAACTTAATTTTTGTCGTGTACATCGTATATTAATTAATTATACTTGAGGGATTGGAAGAGGTTTAGGTTGTCTATGTACCAAAAAAATTGGCTCATGAAACGGTGACCAGAGGAGGTTGAAATCGTGTCTCGAATAGGCAATATACTGGTACATACTGCTGCTATCTTTCGCCTATGCAGGCCTGTGTGCAGCTGCTGTTGCTCTGTCGCGGCGGTCGATGGTGCTCCACGGCGGCATAACGAGGTCGTATAGGTGGCTTAGGTAGGGTTTTGTAAATTTCTTTCTTCCTCTCTCGATTTTATAGGGGTCGAGGGAAGTTCGGGTTTCCTTCGTTTACTTTTCAATGAACAATAACCGCAGGGAATTTCTTTTCTTTCAAAACTTGATAATAATCAAAATATAGAAAAACATTATTGAAAAAATAATTTCAAAAATATATGTTTCATATAAAATATTTTTTTATACAGTATTGATATACTTTTATATATAAAAAATATATTATTTCCTTTGTATCCTTTATATCTATTTATAATAAAAATCTAAGAATTCTAAAAACAATAAATTAACTATACATTTATATATATTCCCACATTCATATATATATATATATATATATATATATATATATATATATATATATATATATATATATATAATATATATATATATATATATATATATATATATATATATATATATATATATATATATATATATATATATATATATATATATATATATATATATATATTATGCATATGTATATTTTGCGCATATTTAAATATATGATATATTAAAAACTCTAAAATTTGGCTAATAACATCTAGCTCAAGTGGTTAGGGTGAGGCATATCTACCCAAGAGGTTGCAGGTTCGAGCAACGTTGAAGCACATTTAATTTCCCGTGAGGGAATAAATATGTGTACATGATGGATGCGACGTAATGCGATGCAAGTACGGGCCTTCGGGCTGGGAGTATTGCCTTTGGGCTGAGTTTGGTAGGCCTTCGGTCCAGGAGTTTGTAACACAATTACCTTGTTCCAAAAAAACTCTCAAAACTATTTATGATATATAATGTATAAATTTCAGCCCTAGGCGGCTGCTCCCCGGGCCCTATCCCCTCCTTCCCCTATAGTGCTTCGCGTGACTTCCAGCCGCTGTCTGGCCGCTGGTTGGGGGCAATGGCTCCTCCCACTTCAACTCTCCCCTCCTCCCCGATGCCTCCCTCAACCCCCTTTTCCCTCTCATCTTTCTTACCTCCCATACATCCTAGGAGGTGACTCCTCCTGCCGTGCCTCGCCCCAGGCCCACTTTTGTGGAGGCCACGATGGGCGACCTGGCTCTGGCCTGCCCTAACGTGCCGCACCGAGCTCTGCACTCCCATTTGGGAGCTGCAGCAATTTCCTTTGATGAAGCTGATGAGGCGATCATTGTTGTCACTTTCAGTTTGGCTCTTGTAGGAAAATTCTTCCACGGGATGCCGGCTTTGGCAGTCATTTTCTCTGCTTTTGTGGGTACAAGCTTCCGAGGGAAGATTCGAGTTGTCTTGGTCGCTTTCAAGCATGTCTTGATTTGTCCGTCATTGGAAGCCGATTTCCTTCGGCTAAAGTCCAAGGATATCTGGTTCATTTCAAAACTCCCCATGTATGTGTTCAGTTGGTCCCCGGACTTCTCGCCCTTTTGGAATCCCCCTTTGCCCCTGTCTGGGTGGTGCTTCTAAATTTACCTCCGTATTTCTTCAATATGTCAACCCTTTTCAATATTACGGAGTGCTTTGGCACCCAGGTGTCCATTGACAATGTCACTGCTACAGTCACGGCTGTCTAGATGCATGAGAGTTTATCTACAAGCCAACAGTCTTTTATGGTCAAGAACAAGCCTAGTGTCTCAATCTCAAGCAAGCAAGTAAATGTAACAAGATGGTAGATCATCAGACATACAAAGTAAGGCATCCTATACATTATATATTCAGATGATCATGAAGCTAGTCATACAAAATGCGAACACTAGCAAGAGTTAAAGTCATATATGATCAACCCTAGGATTTGTCAATCATGTTACAGCCCTTAGGTAGACAAGAATGTAAATTCAACACGAGCTGACATTTGCTCCACGGCTAAACGCCTCAAAAGAATAATTTGTAATAGAGTGGGAGGGTAAAATAAAATCCACTCATGGTCAGGGTTGCGTCTAGTGTTCACCATCTGGCTGGAAGGCTGGAAGATCCTCGGGTGCTAATCCGAAATCTGGCTATACAAAACCAGCTAGGTCAGACCCCATAAAGAGCAAGTGCCACAAGGGAGGCTTCACTTAAGAACTAAAACCAGCATGTTAGAACACAAGACATAAATAATAACTAGAAAACTGGAGTTATGAGAGTTGGGTGATAAACGATAAGATAACTAAGAAACTACTCCGGTAACCAAGTTACAACCTGTAAACCAAATAAGGACCGGGGTTGTAACCCTTCACCGGAATAGAACTTAGTCTCTGACCGATTATTGATATGGTAAAGCATAAAGAGTAACGTGCTGAAGTAACCATGTACTGGCCTTATCTTGACAAGACTAGACTAGTCAGGACTCCATCCATCAATCATGGCCAAGCAATGAGTACGGTTTGATACTTTAACTAACTAGGGTTGTCACAAGCCTAGTTACTAACAAAATGCATTGAGATGTTCCAACAGCCACAAGCCCTGCAGACTTAATCCAGGTTATCCAGTTGCAAGTTGAGAGAGTTGTATTAGGTGACTTGGGGGTACAACACATGACAGCGTGCTGGAAATGTGTCCTACTCGACGGTAGGTTACAAGTCCAATTAAAGCACCCATATAACGGGACATCCTGTAGCTGGAAAATCTCTTCATGAACTACTTGATCAATCTAGTCTTTATCCTAGTCAGATTTAGTATGAATCCCTGACCATGGTTACCAGGAATCCATGTCCTAGACATGATACAAGACGAGACATGTAGCTTATACAAGCACAAACACCCACGGTGTCAAGCCAAGAGTTACTTAGCAAGTCAATATAGCCGTCGGAACAACATATCAAGATTATCATGTTAGGTTACTTATCAAGTCAAGTGTGCGTCATAACGGACTACCATCAAGAATTATCATGACAAGTTGCTTGTCAAGAGTGCACCACGACGGGTCACTATCAAGAGTTATCGTGTAAAGTCACATTGTCATGTCGTGTTCATGTTAAGTCCACTTGTATGCCAAGAACTTACTAGTCAAGAGTGCGCCACGATGGGCAACTGAAGGAGTTATCCGAGAGTGTACGTGCCACACCAAAAATGTGTTTAAAGCTCAGAGTATATGTGCAACATGGAAAATAACATTATAGGACATGTTAAGTAATTAGTACAAGCAAAGTCACAACTCACACTAAGGACCGTGGGGACAAACATGGATAATTGCAAGAGATAGCACAAGTGGTCAATGGGGTGACATGGAGAGCATGCGTCCAGGGCTATGCACCCACATGCATGCACCCACATGAGTGAGGTAGGGTACATTGGAAGATAAGTCTGGATACTATCTTTCATGGCAAATGGGCGCATAAGGAAAACTATACGCCCAAGCAGGGAACACAGGGTACAATTGGCCGCATATAAAGGCTATGTGCCTAGGTAGGGGAGTCCTTGGGCGCATATATAGGGCTATGCGCCCAAGCAGGGAGCATGGGGCCTTGGGCGCATACAAATGGCTATGCGCCCAATGGAAAGCAGCTGCGGGCATATACAAATGTTATGCGCCCAGCACTCATCTTTTTTCCCAATCTGAGAACTTGTGTTCATGGAACCCATGAACTTTCCAAGTTCATAAATCACTCAAAACAACTCAAAATCTGGGTTTTCAAAGGTTTATTTTGAGTAAAATCAAATTCTCTACAACATAGAACAATCAAAACTTGAAAATAAAGAAGTTTGATAGATCAAAATCCAAGATAACCAAGATTTAATAAAACTTAGATCTACAAGAATTAATCCTCCAAAACGAAAAATGCTAAGCACTAAATAGTCTTAGAAGCTTGTAGGAAAAAAAATGAAACAAATAAAATGTTGTTCCGCCATGAAGCAAGTTGCACTTGCCTGAGGGTTTGGGAGAGAATTAATGGAGAATAGAAATAAATGAAAGAGTAATAAGGAGAGAGAGAGAGAGAGAGAAGAGTTGGGTTATAAAAGGGGGGTTTATCATGATGAACCACTTGGCGCAAACCAAACCAAAATAAACCAAGTCGAGCTAAACCAAGACCAAACCAAGCCAAAATAAACCAAGCCGAGCTAAACCAAGACCAAACCAAGCCAAGCCAGATAAGTCAAAATATGGGTCGAGAATCCGTATACGTATACTAGAAATACGTATAATGGAAAACAGGAGTGACAACTCTACCCATCTTAAATGAATTTCGTCCTCGAAATTTAATCAAGAGGCTAGAGATGTCGGGGCAAGCTATACTAATCACGAGCAATCTATGACTAGCAGTCAATCAAGCAATCATTCATACAAGCAAGGAATTAAAAGAATAAGGCATAAGGAAGACATTATACCTTATGAGTCAAATAGATTTAGATATCGCGATCGGATATCATTCTCACGTTCCCACGTTGACTCATCCAAAGAGTGATGGCCCCAAGCAACACGGACTAGACTAATAGTCTTGTTCTTGAGTATCTTCTCTCTCCGGTCCAATATGGATACGGGTCTTTCCTCATACGAAAGGTTGGTACCAACAACCAATTTCGAATGATCAAGGATATGGCTCGGATCCGGAATATACCATTGCAATTGGGATACATGGAAGACATCATCTACCTCACGTAAAGACGGTAGAAGAGTGAGACGATAGGACACATCACCTACTTGCTAAGAATATTGAACGACCTTATATACCCAGGACTAAGCTTTTCCCATACGCCAAAACGAATGACACCACGGGTAGGCGAGATCCTAAGGAATACGTGGTCGCCGATAGAAAACTCGAGAGGACGTCGATGAGAATCGCCCAATGGCGTTGACGATCTTGTGCAACTCAAAGATGATCTCTGACTTGTCTGACCACCTCAATAGTCTGCGTAATCATCTCTGGACCAAGCATCTACCTCTCGTCTATATCATTCCATGATAACGAGATTCTACACTTTCTGCCGTACAAGGCCTTAGAGGGAGTCAACTAGATACTGGGCTGGAAACTGTTGTTATAGGAGAACTCTACTAGATGCATGTGATCTTCCCACGAACCACCGAAGTCAAGCGTACAAGACTGTGACATATCTTCAAGGGTCTGGATCGTGCGTTCTGACTGACGATCTGTCTACGGATGATAAGCTGAACTAAACTTAAGATTAGTCCCCAAGCTCTCTTGAAGACTCCGCAAAAAGTGTGATGTATATCTTGAATATCTGTCCGATACAATACTGACTGACACTTCATACAATCAGACTATCTATCTGAGGTACATCTCTGCTAGCTGATCCGTCGTCTGGCCAATCTTGAAAGGGAGAAAATAAGATACCTTGGTGAGTCTGTCAACTATAACCCAGATAGCATCTCTTCCAGCTGGGGATTTAGGTAACCCAGTTAAAAAATCTTTGGTAATGTGCTCCCATTTCCATTCTGGGATCGGTAAAGGTTGAAGAAGTCCAGCTGGTCTCTGATGTTCAGCTTTGACTTGCTGATAAACCAAACAACGAGAGACAAACCAGGCTATTTCCCTCTTCATGCCATTCTACCAAAAATGCTGACGGATAACACGATACATCTTCGTACCACCGGGATGAATTGAATACTGTGAACTGTGAGCTTCTGCCATGATCTCTTGCCTGATGTCGCCATTGGGTACACAAAGGCATCTTCCATGTCGAAGTGTACCGTCCTCATGAATACATAACTCAGCTCTCCGTCCTGCTACAAATTCTGCCATAAGCCGTTGAAGCTTAGAGTCCGTTGACTGATCTAACTTAATCCTCTCAACTATACTGGACTGAACTTGCATACTAGCCATCAATGCCATATTGGTAGGAAGAACAACTTCAATACCCATCTTCTGAAGATCTGCTAACAATTCTAGCTTTGCTGTTAGAAAATAAACTCTGGCTCCTTTGCTCAATACATCTGTAACAACATTGGCCTTCCCAGGATGATACTGCAGGTTGATGTCATAATCCACCAGTAACTCTAGCCATCTTCTCTGACACATATTGAGATCCTTCTGAGTAAACATATACTTAAGACTCTTGTGGTCGATGAAAATCTCTATCCAATCTCCATACAAATAATACCTCCACAACTTAAGTGCGAAAACCACCGCTGCTAATTCCAAGTCGTGGGTTGGATAATTTCTCTTATAATCACGAAGCTGACGTGATGCATAAGCTACTACCTTACCATGCTGCATCAAGACGCATTCCAATCCTCTGCCGGAAGCATCATAATAAACCAAAAATCCTCCAATCCCATCTGGAAGCGTAAGAATGGGTGATGTCATCAATCCTTGCTTTAACTTCTCAAATAAACTCTGACACTCTGCTGTCCAAGCAAACTACACATCCTAGCAGGTCAACTACTTCTATGGTGCTGAAATTCGAACAAAGTCTTATACAAACTGCTGGTAATAGCCGGCCAATCCGAGAAAACTTTATACTTCTGTGACGGTTCTGGGTACTGGCCATGTCTCTATAGCCACTATCTTCTGGGGGTCCACTTCCACTCCACCTCTGGTGATGATATGACCTAAGTACGAAATACGATCCAGCTTCGTACTTACTGAACTTCACGTACAACTGGTGCTCCCTGAGAATCTGAAAAACTACACGGAGATGCTGCTCATGCTCTACCTTATTCTTGCTATAGACTAAGATGTCGTCTATAAATACTATCACAAACTGATCCAAATAGGGCATGAAAATATTTTTATGAGATCCATGAATACCGCTGGCGCATTGGTCGCTCTAAATGGTATAACAAGGAACTCCCAATGTCCATATCTAGATCTGAATGCTATCTTCGCGATGTCTTGCTCTCTGACTCTGATCTGATGGTACCCTGATCGCAAGTCAATCTTCGAGAATACTGCCGCTCCACTAAGTTAATCAAATAAATCATCTATCCTTGGTAGAGGATATATGTTCTTGATTGTTACAGAATTCAAGGTACAATAATCAACACATAATCTTGACGTACCATCCTTCTTTTTCACAAGAAGAATCGGGGCTCCCCATGGCGATCCACTAGCATGAATGAATTCCTTGGTTCTGAGTTATTCAATCATCTTGTACAAGATCTCCAATTCTGAAGGTGCCATTAGACTCTCTCTGACATTGGTGTCATCCTTGGAAGCAAATCAATGGTGAACTCTATCTCTCTCTGGGGGCATGCCTGGAAGCTCTTTGGAAAATACATCAGGAAACTCTTCCACTAGTCTAGAAAACTGAACTGCTACTGCTACTACTACTGCCATCCGCAAGACTAGTGGAGAAGGTTCTACTTTGCCTCTTGAAAATAAAAACTCTGGTTCACCTGGAATTCTAAAACTAATCCTGCCAATATGGCAGTCTATTCTTGCATATTGATCCTTCAACCAATCCATTCCTAGGACCACATCATAGTCGGCCATCGGAAATTCTATCAATTTAGTGAAAAACTCTCTACCGCTAACTATGATTCGACAGGAGGAAAAAACTCTATCTACCCCCACAAGACTGTTACCAGTAAGTATATTTAGCCTTATTGATAATGACTCGGGCTCCAGTCCTATCCGTATAGCAAATCGTGTAGACATAAATGAATGTGATGCACCCGAATCAAATAATACCAATGCTAGAAAAGAGTTAATGAGAATGGTACCTGCCACCACCTCACCTGATGCCAATTCTTCTGCTACGGTCAGAGCAATAGCCTGACCTTGTCCTCTTGGTGCTGGTCCCCTCTGCTGGAAACCTCTATACCGGTTCTGAATCTGGGTTTAGGCATACTGTTGAGTCTGAGGCGGCAATAGCCTCAGAGGTTGGTACTGCTGCTGTACTGGTGTTGGACCCCTAACCGATGGACTGGTTAGGTTTGATAACGATGAACTGGCTTTATTCGGATAGGACCCTATCTTGTGATCCGGTGCCCCACAAGCCAAGCACAATTCCTGTGCTCTACCACACTCTGATACTATATGTACTGGCTTTCCACAATGAGTACAGCCATTGCGGAAGACTGCTTCAGCCTTTGAGGATACGTCGGTGTCGAGTGCTAAACCGAGGACACTGTGGTCACCCTCCTAGGGGTTCCAATAGTCAAAGCCCTAGCTGCCGGGACTGGTGCTGATGACTGGGATATCTGTCCATGGAACCTCTTCCTTTCTTCGTTTCTATCTACAATCCTCTACGAAGTATATTCAGGCATCTTCGCTGCTCGCAAGACGGTCAAACGTCTGGTGCTCAAACTGCTCCACTAATATAATAATCTCAATGTGGAGTTCTACTGGAATTGCTACGCTCGGTCCAATTCGATTGCCACCAAGGTGGGAGCAAACTGACTAAGTCTAGAAAACTCGACCGTATATCCATCGACCGTCATTCCCATCTGCTTGATATTAGTGAATCTTGTTTGCAGATCATACCGAGCTACTGCATCAAAATACTTTGTCTGGAACTTGTCGCTGAATACCGCCCATAAGACAGGCATCACCAAACCCACTGCTAGCATCGCCCACCAGGTGCGAGCTAAGTCCAATAATAGGCGTATAACATCTACCTTCTCATCCTCACGAATCCTAGCTGCTTCCAGGATAACCTCTGTGTCCTGAAGCCATGCATCAGCAGCAATAGCATCTTCAGTTCCGTTAAAGAAAGGAGAGTTCAGGCGCTTGAAGTTGTTGGCCGCGTTGTTCCCTGGATAACCAACTCTGCCCATGGCATCTTGTACTGTCTGGTGCAGGACGTCGCCCCGAGGATCTTGTGATGCAAATAATTCCCTGATGAGTCCCACCAGGGTTCCATTGTCAGGCTCTACAGGCTGGACTGGCTGAACTGGGAGCTCTGGGTTCCCAAAATATGACTCGGGAAGCTAATCCAGAGTATTGTGCTTGGTCCCCAGGTTGCTGCTGTTTCACTGGGGTGCTCCACCGGGCTGATGGGCAGGACCATGAACAATGCCACTGAAAAAAATAACATAGGAAACAATAAGGAAGGACCAAGATAGATCGAGGATATAAGCATGTGATAAGGTCAAGACTTTAGGAAGATTGGAAGGCACGAGTAGAGATCAAAGAAGAATGTTGATTGAGACATCTATTCAGTAAAAACCCCCACACATCTTGATTTACAAGGCCTGAATGGGCCACCACTTAAACCATATCACGCCCCAGAACCAGAATACTGGAGAGCGGAGGACAGACGCAGCCAGCTACGTACGTTGCAGTGGATCTCATCTCGCAATACGGTCACAGCTGTCTAGATGCATGAGGGTTTATCTACAAACCAACAGTCACTTATGGTCAAGAACAAGCCTAGTGTCTCAATCTCAAGAAAGTAAGTAAATGTAATAAGATGGTAGATCATCAGACATAAAAAGTAAGTCATCACATACATTACATATTCAGATGATCATGAAGCTAGTCATAAAAAAATACGAAAACTAGCAAGAGTTAAAGCCATACATGATCAACCCTAGGATTTGTCAATCGTGTTACAGCCCTTAAGCAGACATGAATGTAAATTCAGCACGAGCTAACACTTACTCGGTGGCTAAACGCCTCAAAAGAATAATTTACAATATAGTGGGAGAGCAAAATAAAATCCACTCGTTGCCAGGGTTGTGTCTAGTATTCACCATCTGGCTGGAAGGCTGGAAGATCCTTGGGTACTACTCTGAAATCTGGCCATACAAAACCAGCTGGGTCAGACCCCAGAAAGTGCAAGTGCCACAAGGGAGGCTTCACTTAAGAACTAAAACCAGCATGTTAGAATACAAGACATAAATAATAACAAGAAAACTAGAGTTATAAGAGTAGGGTGATAAACGATAAGATAGCTAAGAAACTACTCCGGTAAGTTATAACCCGTAAACCAAATAAGGATCGGGGTTGTAACCCTTCACCAGAACAGAACTTAGTCTCTGACCAATTATCGATAAGGTAAAGCATAAACACTAACGTGCTGAAGTAACCATGTACTGGCCTTGTCTAGACAAGACTAGACCAGTCGGTACTCCATCCATCAATCATGGCCAAGCAATGAGTACGGCTTGATAATTTAACTAACTACGGTTATCAGAAGCCTAGTTACTAAAAAGATGCACTGAGATGTTCCAACAGCCACAAGCCCTGCAGACTTAATCCAGGTTATCCAGTTGCAAGTTGAGAGAGTTGTATTAGGTGACTTGGGGATGAAATACATGACAGCATGCTGGAAATATGCCCTACTCCACGGCAGGCTACAAGTCCAATTAAAGCACCCATATAACGGGACTGCCTGTAGCTGGAAAATCTTTTCATGAACTACTTGATCAATCTAGTCATTATCCTAGTCAGATTTAGTATGAATCCCTGACCGTGGTAACCAGGAATCCATGTCATAGACATGATGCAAGACGAGACATGTAGCTTATACAAGCACAAACACCCACGGTGTCAAGCCAAGAGTTACTTAGCAAGTCAATATAGCCGTCGCAACAACATATCAAGATTATCATGTTAGGTTACTTATCAGGTCAAGTGTGCGTCATAACGGACCACCATCAAGAATTATCATGTCAAGTTGCTTGTCAAGAGTGTACCACGACGGGTCACTATCAAGAGTAATCGTGTAAAGTCATATTGTCATGTCATGTTCATGTTAAGTCTACTTGTATGCCAAGAACTTACTAGTGAAGAGTGCGCCACGATAGGCCACTGAAGGAGTTATCCGAGAGTGTACCTGCCACACCAAGATCGTGTTTAAAGCTCAGAGTATATGTGCAACATAGAAAATAACATTATAGGACCAGTTAAGTAAATAGTACAAGCAAAGTCACAACTCACACTAAGGACCATGGGGACAAACATGGATAATTGCAAGAGATGGCACAAGTGGTCATTGGGGTGACATGGAGAGCATGCGTCCAGGGCTATACGGCCACATGCATTTACCCAAATGAGTGAGGCAGAGTGCATTGGAAGATAAGTCTGGATAATATCTTTCATGGAAAATGGGCGCATAAGGAAAACTGTGCGCCCAAGCAGGGAACACAGGGTGCAATTGGCCGCATATAAAGGCTATGCGCCTAGGCAGGGGAGTCCTTGGGAGCATATATAGGGCTAAGCGCCCAAGCAGGGAGCATGGGGCCTTGGACGCATACAAATGGCTATACGCCCAAAGGAAAGTAGCTGTGGGCGCATACAAATGCTATGCGCCCAACACTCTTCTTCTTCCCCAATCTGAGAACTTGTGTTCCTGGAACCCATGAACTTCCTAAGTTCATAAACTACTCAAAACAACTCAAAACAACTCAAAATCTGGGTTTTCAAATGTCCATTTTGAGTAAAATCAAATTCTCTACAACATGGAACAATCAAAACTTGAAAATAAAGAAGTTTGATAAATCAAAACCCAAGAAAACTAAGATTTAAGAAAACTTAGATTTACAAGAATTAATCCTCCAAAACCAAAAAAGCTAAGTACTAAATTTTCTTAGAAGCTTGTAGGGAAGACAATGGAACAAATAAAATGGAGTTCCTCCATGAAGCAAGTTGCACTTGCCTAAGGGTTTGGGAAAGAATTAATAGAGAAGAGAAATAAGTGAAAGAGTAATGAGGAGAGAGAGAGAGAGTGGGGTTGGGTTATAAAAGGGGGGTTTATCATGATGAACCACTTGGCCTAAACCAAGCCAAAATAAACCAAGTCGAGCTAAACGAAGACCAAAACAAGCTAAAATAATCCAAGTCGAGCTAAACCAAGACCAAACCAAGCCAAGCCAGACAAGTCAAAATATGGGTCGGGAATCCGTACACGTATACTGGAAATACATATAACGAAAAATGGGAGAGACACAGTCGAGTACATGATTCATAAGGATAAGCAGGTAGAGAAGCAGCGGCCCCAGAGGAAGGCCTCATATTCATCTATCCATACCAGGCCCTTGGCGAGTATGGAGGTGGGTGAATTGTTGTCGATCTGTAAGGAAGGGAAAATAGTAGAGGACTCTGTTGCACTTTTGGGAGAAGATATCATCACAGATACTGCTGATATCAATGCCAAGGTTGTATTAGCTACTAGTAGGATATGATCTGGCCAGGGTACTAGTGAGTAGGGTATAGGATTGAGTTATCCATAGTAGTAATTATTGAGGTACAACCAGAGACCACCAAAGAGGGTACGGCTTCAGAAGAGATATCGAGCCACCTCTCATCCTGGACAATTCTTAGGCGACCATAACATAGCTAAGAGACTTAGAATTTGATAGATTGATTGAGAAGAAGATCAAAGACCCCCCAACTTCCAATGTCTAAGTCCCTCATCTGGAATGTCCGAGGGATGGAGAACAATCCCACCCAGAAGAGGATCATGATGTTGTGGAAAGTTCACATGATCGTTGTTTTGGCTGTGCATCCCTTGGCCCCGTGCTAGCTCGGACCTGCCACCAATCCCTCCAATGGAAGGCCAACACGTGGCAGGTAGGCAGGCCAATATTGTGGGCAACATAGCAGCATCCTAAAATTAACCATCTAGTATGTATCCAGTATGTGATCTAAGCCTTGTTATATTAGCAAACAATATTATTCTTGGTCATTGTCCTTTGGAACCTTACTCAAACTTACATGGGCCCTTTGGGCCTAATATATCCATTATTGTGTATATGAAGCATGGTCCATATGAACAGATGTGATATATTTTGAATATGAGGTATTAAGTCAGGTTATATAGTGATAGAAACTTTGGCTAATCAATAGGGAATTTTTCGTATGAAATTTGTGTGCATTCCAACTAGTACTAATGCTATTGACAGATTAGTACGTGAAACCTCTTTGCGGAGGGAGATGATAAATTATGGTACTTGGTTTCAGTTTTTCATAGTAAGTTAGTGACATGCACTCGTGGACACATAGTAATTGTCCTCTTAGCTTTAATTATTTCATTTTTTTGTAGGCCTAAGATTCTTTCTTTCAAGTCACAAGGAAATAAGAAGAGAATTTTACTTGTAAGTTGTATCTTTTGATCAGCACGATCCTATCCTGAGTTGTCAATCGAAATGCTCTGCATGATACCGTTGTTTGACAAAATAAGTTAGTGAATGTTGAAAAGAATTCATAATTGTAAAACCTAAATATTTAAATGTGTTTAT
Organism: Iris pallida; assembly: GCA_029216955.1. Taxonomy (NCBI): domain Eukaryota; kingdom Viridiplantae; phylum Streptophyta; class Magnoliopsida; order Asparagales; family Iridaceae; genus Iris; species Iris pallida. The sequence goes on along the minus strand of JANAVB010015106.1, from coordinate 68,678 downwards.
GGTTTGTGTTGCTGTCAATTTTGTTCTAATTACTATCACCATTGGACTGATATGTATTTATTTACCAGCTGAAGTGCCAATTTGTTGATCAGATTTATGATGCTTGGGATAAAATTTCAAATAAGTTTGAATTTGTAGTTCAGAAGCACAGGATCCATCGCTTCTGCTTCACCAACAAATCCCCCTATCAAGAAACCATTGACTTTGAAGTTCACATTGGTCATTTTTCCTACTTTGAAAAGCATGCCAAAGATGGTAAGTCATGTGCTATAACATGAGATCAAATGCAGAATATCCTTTTAGTAATCTAAATGAATTGCGGAGAATGTTAACCCTCTGATGGAACAAATCCAAAAGCTAAAAGAAGTTCTTTACAACATTCGGTTTAAGCTGCACTGGTTGGAAGCCCAGACCAATCGCCAAGCACTAGGTATAATCCTCAATTTTCATTACTAAAATTTATTGTTAACATATAGTGTTGGTCTATCCGAGATAAAAATTATCTAACATGTCATTAAATGTGTGGTATTCCAATAAAAGGCCCACTGATATATCGATTGAACTACTTGTTGCATAAACTTTATAGGAAAAATATTTTTTTGGATAGATCTTGGATTAATGAGATTATAGGATAACTATGTAAATCAAAAGACCGAAGGAGAAAATGGCGATATCTATCACAATTTAGTATATCACAACTACACCACAAATAATAAATTCAAATAAACATGAGATGTTATTTCTTGATATAATGTTTGGTTTATTATTTTCCTTTCTCAGTACCAAACACAAATCTAAATTGGTTCAAATATATATTGGGGAATTGGTACACTACAAAGTTTTTGGTATGTGGCAAGTGTCAAATTAGAAGTTTTGCTGATTTAAGGATAGTTTTCCAGTTCTTAGACACTATTGATACATTTTTAATGACGATGTTCTCTTGTTCAACATTTCTACAGTGAACGAGCGTATGAGCCGAAGGGCAATGCACAAGGTACTTTTTGAATTGGCATTACTCATCGGAGTCAGTATTCTTCAGGTTCATCTTGCGCCATTTTTTTAACAAAATCATGGCACTTCTAGGTTGTAGGTGTTTCTGTAGACAACAATACAGTTAATCAGAGTCAATGTTCTTCATGTACATACATTGATTGATACACACTCTTTTGTGATGGTACCGTATAAATGTACTCATTCTAAAAATATATTCTGTGTTGAGTATGTTAATTAGTAAGTATTATTATTGCAGTTATTGTATTTGTTGTATTTGTACTATCACCTCGTTCGACTCGTGCCTGCACGACTGCTACTGTCCTAACAAATACCTCAACGTTGTAGGTGCAGGCCACAAGCACGTTATAAAAAAGATGGTCATTTATAGCGTGAGAATGCATGTTATAAAAAGGATGGAGAGGGTCATTTACAGTATTCAAACGTGCATTATAAAAATATGGAGAGGTTCGTTTACAACTTTCGAATACGCGTGGTAAAAAGATAGAGAGGGTCATTTACAGCGTTCGATTGCGCGTTGCATCAAAGATGGAGGGTCATTTACAATGTTTGAATGCATGTTGTAAAAAAGATGGAGAAGGTCATTTATAGCATTCGAATACGCATTTTAAAAAAGATGGAGAGAGTCATTTACAGCATTCGATTGCGCACTGTAAATAATAAGATCATTTACGGCATGACCTTTTATGGGATAAAAATGTACGCCGTAAAAGATCATTTACGACATGTTTCGCGTGTAGTAAATGATAATTTTTTTAGTGGACATGATATATGGAAAAAGATCCTTTGTGAGCATGAGAGGTCATGAGTGTTTTAAGCCAATTGGCATATTCAATTGGGCTATTCAAGCCTTTGTAATCTACTTCGTTATCAATAAAATGATTCTTTTGTATACTCTAATATAGTCTCCACCTTTTTACGTTGCTTATCTATTAAATTGAGATGATCATTTTGAGAATCTGTCATCTTGCCTTGCGTGAGTGCAACTCCAGACTCATGCGACAACATGCCCCAAGCGAGGATGATTAAATTGGATGAAATCGATACGAGGACGAGCGATTTTCTTTGTAGGGGCGTGACAACAGGTGCATGAAGAGCAGAAGGAAACAACTCTATATCCATTTCATTAAATCTTAGGAAGGGAATTGATTCAGAAATATGAGGAGATACAAGCCGCGGCATCAGATTACTTCTCAAAGGTTCTCTCAAGGGTCCATTTCATAGTGATGAAGCTTTAATAGAGATCATCCTCTCCCTGGTCTCTATTGAGGAGAATGAGTTACTTCTTAAGGAGCCATCCATGGAGGAAGTGGAAGACACTGTCCTTGGCACGAGGGACTGTAAAACCCCAGAACCAGAATACTGGAGAGCGGGGGCGTACATAGCCAGTTACGTATATTGAAGTGCAACCCACCTTGCTATACGGTCACGAATGTCTAGATACATGAGGGTTTAACTACAAGCCGTCAGTCTTCTATGGTCATGAACAAGCCTATTGTCTCAATCTCAAGCAAGCAATAACAGTTTACAAGATGTCAGAACACCAAATATACAATAGTAAGGCATCCCATACATTACATACTTGGATGATCATGAAGCTAGTCCTACAAAATGTAAAGACTAGCAAGAGTTTTAGTCATACATGATCAACCCTAGGATTTGTCAATCATGTTACAGCCGGTAGGAAGACAGTAAATAAAGGTGCAATCGAGCTAAACACGTGCTCGTCGGCTAAACGCCTCAAAAGAATAATTTTATAATAGAGTGGGAGAGCCAAAAATAAACCCACTCGTTGCCTGGGTTACGCCTGGTGGTCACCATCTAGCTGAAAGATAGGTAGATCCTCTAGAGCTGCTCCGATATCTGGCCATACAAAACCAGCTGGATCAGACCCCAAAAAGAGCAAGTGCCACAAAGGAGGCTTCACTTAGGAACTAAAACTAGCATATACTAAATGAATATTAATGGTAATTATAAAAGAAACTGATAATAATAGGGACAACAACAGTGGATTGAGTACGAGGAAACCATTCAAGTAGCTAGGTCACAACCCTTAAACCAAACAAGGATCGGGGCTGTAACCCTTCACCTGAATAGAAACCCGTCCCAAATACTGTTGGTGAAGGTAAAACATGATGAGCTTGACATAGGGTGAAAGAAGACAATAAACGAAGAGAGGATAAAGAACTGCCCCGGGAGCCAGGTTACAACCCTTAAACTAAACAAGGACCGGGGTTGTAACCCTTCACCTGAACAGAACCTTGCCCCTGATCTTTATTGTTAAGGTAAGAATAAATAATCATGCTATTGAAGTAAGGTAAAACTTGACGAGCATGACATGGGGTGCAATAAGACAATAAACGAAGAGAGGACACAGAACTGCTCGGGAAGCCATTTACAACCCTTAAACCAAACTAGGACCGGTGTTGTAACCCTTCACCTGAATAAAACTGGTCCCCTGATCATTATTGTTAAGGCATGTATAAGTAATCATGTCATGTCATAATCTTGTACAGGATCAGGATGAGACGAAGCTGGGCTAGACTCCATCCAATCAATCGCGGCCAAGTAAGAAGTACGGCTTAATACTTTAACTAACTAGGGTTATCATAGGCCTAGTTACTAGCAAGATGTAATGAGATTATTCCAACAGCCACAAGCCCTGCAGACCATCCAGGTTATCCAGACGCAATTAAGGGATTGAATTCATGCGGGTACACCTTCCAAGAAACGTATGTACCCTTAAGTAGTTTGGTTGTTGCAACACATGTCAGTGTACTGGAAATGTGCCCTACTCGATGGTAGGCTACAAATCCCATAATGGGGCGCCCAGATAACGGGATTGACTGTAGCTGGAAAATCTTTCCATGACTGGATTTTCTAGTTATTAGCCTTAGTCAATTTCCGTAGGTACCCCTGACCGTAGCATTCAGGGGTCCCTGTCCTAGACATGATACAAGATAATACGGGATTATTAGTACAAACACAATCATCCACGGTGTCCAAGCCATTTATTATAGTCATGTCATGCAAGCCGTCGCAACAACTTTCAATAGTTACCATGGTGCATACTTGTCATATCTTGTTATACTATGTCATGCCATGTCATGTCATGTCATGTCATGTTATGCACCATTATTAGTCCGGTCTTATCACTGAGTTCGTGCTTGTCAATTCATGAATAGTGCAAGGCATAAAAGACAATCGGGTACACAAGGGCTCAAGGCTCTACGCGAGTGAGCCTCTACGCTAGACCGAGGGCCTCAAGCGTAAAGCGGCTCTACACGAGTGAAGATGCACGTGGGTGGGGTTCTACGCTAGCCGGGTTATACGCAAGTGAAATTACATGCGCATAAGAATTTTATGCGAGTAGAATTCTACGTGCGCAAACACCCGAGCGGAACTCTACGCATGCGAGAGCCTTACTCGAGCCAAAGTGTACGCGAGTACGACTCTACGCGAGCGGGAGGGTCCCTTCGTAGAGTTCGAATGGACTCGGTGTAGAGTTCGAATACTTTAGCATGCAATTGCGTGTGCGTAAAAGGGGCACTATGCAGGCACGTTAAGACGTGAGCATGAAAAGGCTGAATAATACGCTGGCACGCAATGCGTAGGCGTAAAAGGGCTAAACACTACACCAACACGTTAGAACGTATGCATAAAACTCCGTCTTCTTCCTAAGGCCAAGACAAGCATGCGTAAAAGCTCACGAACTCTAGGAACTCCATCTCAGCCAAGACTTGGTGAAGTCCCGCCATCTCAAAACCAAACTTGCATAAAATCGAAATCCCTACTACATGGGACTCTCCAATTCGAAAACAACCAAGTTAGAAGATCAAAACCGAGAAGATCAAAATACTAAAAACTTAGATCTACATGAAATGAGCCATGGAATTCGAAAATGCTAAGTACTAAAGTGACTTAGAATCTTGTGGAGAAGAAAATGGAACAATAAAACTTGAGTTCCTCCATGAAGCAAGTTGCACTTGCCTAGACCTCTCTCTGGTAGGTGGAGAGTAATGGTGAGGAAGAAGAAGAGTTAATAAAAAGTAATGAGGAGAGAGAAGGAGTGGACGGCTATTAAAGGAAGAGTAGGGGTAGGTGGGGTTGGTCCACATGAAAAACCAATCCAAACCGAACCAAGCCGAACCAAGCAAGGAAAATGCCAAGATAAACCATGCAATGACACATACAATATACGTACACGTATACCAAAACACATAATACGAACCATGGTCGTTACAACTCTACCCACCTTAGAAAAATTTCGTCCTCAGAATTTTAATTAAAAGGCTAGAGTGGCAAGGACATGTTATACTAATCACAGGCGAGCTATACTAAGTAATCAATCAAGCAATCATTCATGCAAGTAAGGAAATCGAGGGCATAAGGCATAAGAAGATATTATACCTTACGAGTCAAACAGGTTAGGATATCGCGATCGGATATCATCCTCATGCTCTCATATTGATTCACCCAAAGAGTGATGACCCCAAGCAATACGTGCTAACTTAATAGTCTTGTTCTTGAGTATCTTCTCTCTCCGGTCGAATATAGACACGGGCCTCTCCTCATACCAAAGGTTGGTACCAATAACCAATTCCGAATGATCCAGGATATGGCTCAGGTCCGAGATATACCGTCGTAGTTGGGATACATGGAACACGTTATGTACCTCACGTAACAACGGCGGAAGAGCGAGATGATAGGATACATCACCTACTCGCTCCAGAATATCGAACGACCCTATATACCTAGGACTAAGCTTTCCCCGTACGCCGAAACGAATGACGCCACGGTTAGGCAAAATCTTCAGGAATACGTGGTCGTCGACAGAAAACTAAAGGGACGCCGATGAGAATCGTCCCAATGACGCTGGCGATCTTGCGCAACTCGAAGATGATCTCTAACTCTCCTGACCACCTCAACTGTCTGAGCAATTATTTTTGGACCGAGCATCTGCCTCTCTCCAACATCACCCCATGCTAGCAGGGATCTGCACTTCCTACCATAAAGTGCCTCGAACGGGGCCATCTGGATACTGGCCTGGAAAATGTTATTGTATGAGAACTCCACCAGGTGCAGGTGATCTTCCTCTGAACCACCGAAGTCGAGTGTACAAGACCGCAACATATCTTCCAAGGTTCGTATGGTATGCTTGGACTAACCATCTGTCTGCGGATGATAAGCTGAGCTGAACTGGAGGCGAGTTTCCAAACTCTCCTGCAGACTACGCCAAAAGTGCGACGTAAATCGTGAATCTTTGTCCTAGGTGATACTGACTGGAATACCGTGAAATCTGACAAACTGCCTGAGGTACATCTCTACTAGCTGAGCCGTCGACTGACCAACTCTGAACGGGAGAAAGTGAGCCACCTTCGTGAGCCTGTCTATAATGACCTAGATAGCATCTCTACCGGCCGGGGACCTAGGATATCCAGTCACGAAATCTATGGTTATATGCTCTCACTTCCATTCTGGAATCGGCAACGGCTGAAGAAGTCCAGCTGGCCTCTGATGTTCAGCTTTAACTTGTTGACAAACTAAACATCGAGAGACAAACCGGGCTATCTCCCTCTTCATGCATTCCACCAAAAGTGTTGACGGATACCACGGTACATCTTCGTATCGCCGGGATGAATCGAATACTGAGAACTGTGAGCCTCTGCCATGATCTCCTGTCTGATATTACTACTAGGTACACAAAGCCACCTCCTATGTCGAAGTATACCATCTTCATGAATGCATAACTCTGGTCTTCGTCCTACCTCACACGCTGCTCTGAGCCGCTGAAGCTTGGAATCTGCTGACTGCGCCATCCGGATCCTCTCGACTAGAGTGGACTGAAATTGTATGCTGGCCACCAATGCCATACTGGTAGGAAGAACCACCTTGATTCCCATCTTCTGAAGATCTGCTAATAACTCTGGCTGCGCGGTAAGGAAATAAACTCTGGATCTCCTGCTCAACGCATCTGCTACTACATTGGCCTGTCCTGGATGATACTGTAAGTTGATATCATAATCCACAAGTACCTCTAGCCACCTCCTCTGACGCATGTTAAGATCCTTCTGAGTGAACACATTCTTCAGGCTCTTGTGGTCGCTGAAAATCTCCATCCTATCTCCATACAAGTAGTGTCTCCTAAGCTTAAGTGCAAATACTACTGCTGCCAGCTCCAAGTCATGGGTTGTGTAATTCCTCTCATGATCACGAAGTTGGCGTGACGCATAAGCTATTACCTTCCCATGCTGTATCAGAACACATCCCAAACCTCTGTCTGAAGCATCATAATATACTGAGGATCCCCCGGTTCCATCTGGATGCGTGAGAATAGGAGCCGTCATCAAGCCTCGCTTCAACCTCTCAAAAGAATCTTGACAATCTGTTGTCCAAGCAAACTGGACATCTTTACGGGTCAACTGGGTCAATGGTGTTGAAATCCGAGCAAAGTTTGAAACAAATCGCCGGTAGTAGCCGGCCAAGCCAAGAAAACTGTAAACTTCTGCAACTGTGCTAGGTACTGTCCACGTCTCAATAGCCACGATCTTCTGGGGATCCACTTCTACTCTTCCTCTGGTGATGATATGACCCAAGTATGAAATACGATCGAGCCATAACTCGCATTTACTGAACTTGGCATACAACTGGTGCTCTCTGAGAATTTGGAGGACAACTTTGAGATGATGTTCATGCTCCGCTGTAGACTAGGATGTCGTCTATGAACACAATCACGAACCGATCCAAGTAAGGCATGAAGATACGATTCATGAGGTCTAGGAATACAGCTGGCGCATTGGTTGTTCCAAATGGCATAACAAGAAACTCCCAATGTCCATACCTCGATCTGAATGCCGTCTTCGGGATATCCTGCTCTCTGAATCTGATATGGTGGTATCCTGATCGCAAGTCGATCTTCGAGAATACGGCTGCCCCCTTGAGTTGATCAAACAAGTCATCTATCCTCGGGAGAGGGGATCTATTCTTGATTGTCACTGAGTTCAAGGTACGATAATCTACACATAATCTGGACGTACCATCCTTCTTTTTCACAAGAAGCATCGGGGCTCCCCAAGGTGATCCACTAGCACGAATGAATTCCTTGGTTCTGAGTTCTTCAATCATCTTGTACAATATCTCTAACTCTGACGGCGCCATCCTGTAGACTCCCTTCGACACTGGGGCTGTCCCTGGGATCAAGTCTATGGTGAACTCAATCTCTCGCTCTAACGGCATTCCTGGAAGCTCTTCTGGGAAAACATCTGGAAACTCTTCAACTATCTGGGTAACTGTACTACTGCTATTGCCATCCACAATACCGGAGGAGAAGGTTCAACTTCGCCTCGGAAAATGAAAAACTCTGGCTCGCTAGGAATGCCAAAAACAACTCTGCCAATATTATAGTCTATCCTAGCATACTGGTCTCTCAACCAATCCATCCCTATGACCACATCATAATCGACAATCGGAAACTCTATCAATCTAGCGGGGAATTCTCTACCGCTAACTATGATCCGACAGGAGGAAAATACTCTATCTACTCCCACAAGTCCATTACCAGTAAGTATATTGAGCCTAACTGATAATGACTCGGGCTCCATTCCTATCAGTGTCGCGAATCGTGCAGACATAAATGAATGCGATACACCATAATCAAATAACACTGAAGCCGGAAAGGTGTTAACGAGAATAGTACCTGCCACCACCACACCTGGTGCCAATCCTTCTTTTTCCATGGTCAAAGCCAGCAGTTGACCATGTCCTCTGGGTGCAGGTCCTCTCTGCTGAAAACTTCTCTGTCGGCTCTGGATCAAGGCTTGGGCTTGGGCATATTGCTGCGGTCTCTGTTATTGGAATGCCTGGGCCTGCGACGGCAACGGCCTCGAGAAGGGGTACTGCTGCTGCTGCTAGACTAGTACTGGGACTGGTCCCCTAACTGAAGGACTAGAGAAGGCTGATAAAGAGGAACTCCCCCTGTTTCGGCAGTTCTCAACCCTGTAGCCCGGGGCACCACAAACCAAGCACAATTCATGTGCTCTACGATACTCTGATACCACATGCCCTGGCTTTCCGCAGTGTGAACATCCCACTGTGGAAGAATGTTTCTGCTTCTGCTACTGAGGGTACATCGAAGTTGAAGGTTGAACCGACATCACTGAGGCCGCCCGCCTCGGAGCTCCAATGGTCAAAGCCCTAGCTGCCGGGGCTGGTACTGAAGACTGATTCATCTGGCTGTAGGATCGCTTTCGACCCCCGGTCCTGTCCACGATCCTCTGGGAGGTATACTCATGCCTCCTGGCTGCTCTCAATACTGCATCAAAAGTCTGATGCTCAAACTGCTCCACTGCCAATAAAATCTCTTGATGGAGCCCCTGCTGGAACTGCTGGGCTCTATCAAACTCGGTCGCTACCAAGGTGGAAGCAAACCGACTATGTCTCAAAAATGCGGCCACATACCCGTCGACCGTCTTGCCCATCTGCTTCAAATTTGTGAACCTCGTTTGTAGATCATACCGAGCTACAGCTTCGAAGTACTTGGTCTGAAATCTATCACGAAATACTGCCCAAGCAATCGGTGCCACTAATCCAACGGCTTGTGCCACCCACCAGCTGCGGGCAAGATCCAATAACTGCAGGTGCACCACGGCCACCTTCTCGTCTTCTGGAGTCCTGGCTGCTTCTAAAATCACCTCTGTATCCTGAAGCCACGCATCTGCGGTAATAGCATCTTCGCTACCATTAAAGAATGGAGGGTTCAAGCGCTTGAAGCTGTTGGTCGTGCTGTTACCCTGATGACCACCTCTAGTCAGAGCATCTGCTACTGCCTGGTGCAAGGCATCTCCTCTACAGTCTTGGAAAGCTAACAATGTCCGGATGAGACCCACCGAGGTGCCATCATCAGGCTCTGCAGGATAGACGGGCTGAACTGGAGAATCTTAACCCCCAGTAGGCATGACTCTGGAGGCTACTCCTGAATGCTGGGCTTGATCTCCAGGTTGCTGCTGGTCCACGGAAGGTGCTCCGCCTTGCCGATGGGTAGGACCAGGAACATTGTCGCTGAAGAAGATGACATAGGGAACAATAAGGAAGGACCAGGACAGATCAAAGATACAAGTATGTGATCAAGTCAAGAATTCAGGAATTAAGAGGATACGAGCAGAGATCAAGGGCGAGTACTAATTGAGACATCTATCCGATAAACCCTCACATATCTTGATTTACAAGACCTGCATGGGCCACCACTTAAACCATGTAACGCTCCAGAACCAGAATACTGGAGAGCGGGAGCGTACATAGCCAGCTACGTATATTGAAATGCAACCCACCTCGCTATATGGTCACGGCTGTCTAGATACATAAGGGTTTAACTACAAGCCATCAGTCTCCTATGGTCATGAACAAGCCTATTGTCTCAATCTCAAGCAAGTAATAACAGTTTACAAGATGTCAGAACACCGAATATACAATAGTAAGGCATCCCATACATTACATACTTGGATGATCATGAATCTTGTCATACAAAACGTCAAGACTAAAAAGAGTTTCAGTCATATATGATCAACCCTAGGATTTGTCAATCATGTTACAGCCCGTAGGCAGACAGTAAATAAAGGTGCAATCGAGCTAAACACTTGCTCGTCGGCTAAACGTCTCAAAAGAATAATTTTACAATAGAGTGGGAGAGCCAAAAATAAACCTACTCGTTGCCAGGGTTATGCCTGGTGGTCACCATCTGGCTGAAAGTTAGGTAGATCCTCTGGAGCTGCTTCGATATCTGGCCATACAAAACCAGCTAGGTCAGACCTCAGAAAGAGCGAGGGCCACAAAGGAGGCTTCACTTAGGAACTAAAACCAGCATATAATAAATGAATATTAAAGGTAATTATAAAAGAAATGATAATAACAGGGACAACAACAGTGAATTGAGTACGAGGAAACCATTCAAGTAGCTAGGTCACAACCCTTAAACCAAACAAGGACCGGGGTTGTAACCCTTCACCTGAATAGAAACCCATCCCAAATACTGTTGGTGAAGGTGAAACATGATGAGCTTGACATAGGGTTGTTTGCCATTAAAATTGTTTGATTGAAAACTTTAATACAAACAGAACAGTGTTACAATGTAGGACTTAGATGTAGTCCTAGGAGTACACTTTTGTTTAAGCTGGGTCCTTAGTGCCAATGGAGCGAGTGGTAATGCGTTGACTCCGTTGACCGGCTGACGACGGTTATCGGTTCTCTGAAGGCGTGGATTGCTCTGGGTGCTGGAGCTTGCTGAGAGGAGGAAGACGTTGAGTGTCTGTATCTGCCTCTCTTGTATGTTCGTTGTGGATTCTGTCTGTTGTCCGTATATGTGAGAAGGAAATGATCCCTCTATTTATAGCTGGGCAAGTTGGCTGCTCATGCGCGCATATGTAGGATGCGCCGGTGCGTGGGGACGCCACGTGGAAGTTGCTGATGGGGGTGCACGGATGATGTGCCCTGATTGGGAGGTTGAACTCTTCATACTGCTGTTGTGAGCCGGCACGTAGCAGAGGAGAAGATCTTTCTGTTGCTGAAATCTTGGACGAGTTGAGTCAAAGGACACGTGTCATCGACCCATGGCTCGAAGATCTCAGATTTGGGGGGGCAGTGATCTGGTGACCTTCCTTCTGTCTTTCGGGATCAGGGATCAGTCTGGGGCGCATGGCTTTTGAGGCGCATGCAAAACTTCAATCGGAGACTCTTCTTCTGTCTTTAGGGATCAGTGAAGGGTCTGAGGCGCATGGCTTTTGAGGCGCATGCTGTTTTGGACGCATGGCCGTAGAGGCGCATGCGAGTTTGGACGCATGACCGTAGAGGCGCATGCGGGTGGACACGTGGTAGTAGCCGTCGGAATAGAGTCATGATGATGCTGACGTTGCCGACGCTTCGTTCTCTGAAAAAGCTGTCAACTGTTCAGACTTTGGGAAGCGTGCTGCCAACTCTGGTGTCAGTTCAGCATTTAATGTTTGTGATGTTCGATGGACAGCTGAGTGGGCACATTGGTTGGTGTTCCACTTGGCATAGAGATCTGAGGGCGCATCCTCTGTGATGCGCCGGGTACTGTAGGGCGCGTCTGTATGATGTGCCTGATGCAGGAGGGCGCGTCCGTATGATGCGCCGTTTGGCTGGCGCATCCGACATGTCCTTTAATGATGCGGCTGTCTCGCTCTTCGAGTGCTATAAATAGCCGTTTGGCTGAATTCGAAGCGTCCGGTTCATCCATTTAATGCAAATTCATTGCACAGAATTCGGAGAGTCATCCACTTGGCGCGTGGGTTTAATTTGCCCGGCCTATAAATAGTGGCATGGAGAGAAGGTTTGCTCCTCATTCCCTCACGTACTTCCAACATGAACTTGGATATGTGGGTGCATTCTGTTGACGAAGTGCTCCCGAGGGTGAAGATGAGACGTCGTGTTGTCTTCGATGCACTTGAAGGTGACTGTTACATCCAAAAGACGGAGTCGAGGCCTTCTGAGGCAGGCGGAAGGTGCCTGTTGCATCCAAAGATAAGGATGTTCGGGCCTCGTCTCCGTTATTCCGGAAGAGCCGTAGATCGTAATGGCGGTGCTAGGCTCTCTCTTCCTTCAAAGTGGGTGCCGCCCACTTTGATTGTGTTGAAAGCTCCTTGTGCCATGATTTCGATCACGGTCTTCCTTGGTCTTTGGAGGCTCTTTCGAAACCTCCCCTGGCCACAGCATTTGCGGTGCTCTTCTCTTCCCTGGTTCCAGCCAGAGGGTTAAATGCTTTGTGTAATCGAAGCACTTATCAGGTGACCCTGGCTGGAAGAGCAGCACATAACTGGGCTCTGCTCGGCCAGGTGAGCCTGGTTGGAAGAGTTGCACATGACTGAGCTGCTGAAGGGATGCACTTAACTGAGCTGGATGTACATAACTGAGCTGCTGAAGAGATGGTAGGATGCGCCTGGCTGGAGGTGCATGACATCTGCTGCACCTGGCTGACAGTGCATGGTGACTGCTGCGCCTATCGGAGGGCGCATGGTGGTTGCTGCGCCTATCTGGAAGGCACATGGTGGTTGCTGGATGTAGATCTAGGATCCTTTCTTTGTAGAAATTCTCCTTTGTACCATCTTTTCTAGACATGTAATAGACTTTTATATATAAAATAAAAAGTCCTTCTTCGAATGTCTATGGCTTATTCGATTTAGCTGTCTGAGTTCTGGCGCATATAATGCCTGGCGCATGGGCTTTCTGGTTGTGAAATTCCATGCTTCTACAAGACCCCCTTCAAAGTTTTCAAAACTTTTGAATAAGTTTTGGAATACTTTGAATAAGAAGCATGGAGGTCAGGACGCATGATTTTTGGGCGCATGCTTGTTCGGGCACATGCTCCTTTCAGTTGATGATGATGACGCCTTGGTAACCCAAAAGATTAATGATGATCTTTTGGTTGTATTTGTTGTTATCTCCTCGCGAAACCCGAAGCGACGGCTGAGATTACACGTCATCGGTTCACGCGTGCGACCAAGCCCTATAAATAGGTAAGGGTTGGGGAGAGAGAGAGTTCATCTGCTCTGTGCCTTTGCTTTCTTTAGAGTTTTTTCTTCAAAACCCTAACTTTTTCTTCTTTGAGAGAATGGCTCCCAAGACTCCTCGCGGCGGTGCCGGCAAGGGGAAGGAGAAAGCGAAGGAGCCTGCGGAAGTTGTAACGGCTGACGTTCCCAGACGGCCTGTCGAAGTTCGGCCAGAGGTGGTCGGTAAGTCTCGTTTTTCCGTACACCAACGCACATAGACCTTGGGTCTTTAATGATGTGTCGCGGTCTTTGTTCGCCGACGCGCATAGGTTTAGACCCTGATGATGCGCCGAGGCTGCTGACGCGCATGGGCTAAAACCCTGATGATGCGCCGAGGCTGCTGACGCGCATGGGCTTAAACCCTGATAATGCGCCGAAGCTCTTCTTGTTGCTTCTAACATTTTTCTGATCTTTGCTAGTGTCGGTAGCAATCCCGCCTTTGAATGAAGTATTCTTGGAGGCTGTCTTCAACCAGATGGGAGTAGAGTATGATGAGGAAGTGATAAACCCCGCTCAAGAGGCTCTTATGCTGGATCAGCCTCCCGAAAGAATGATCCAAATCCGTGAGCAGCAGTATGGGTTCCTCAAACGGATGATGGAACGTGGTGTTTTAAAATCTTCCACGTCTGATAAATTGACCTTCTTGAAGCCTGAGTTCCTATTCGGAGACCGTCTCACTTCTACTGATGCGACGGTGATGAAGGTCAAGGAGGACTGGTTCTTTACAGCGAATGGGGTGCATATGACTGTCAAGCAACTTGAACGTCAATGGCCTTTGACATCCTTCTGTCGCCTTGTTTCCCAGAGGAGGATGTCTTGGGATCTTACCCCTTCTCAGGGGGGAGCGGTGACTGGCGTCATCCAAATTGATTCTACTTTCGACCGAAGGGATACTTTGACCGCCACACGGTCTGGGTCTTCTTTCACCTGGCGGACTCTACGCCCCGGGAGCCTCTATAGTGACGTACCCATTGATACGTTTGCTTATAGTGCTTTGACTTTTACACATCGTATGCTTTTGATGGAACGCTCATACCCGAAAGGAGATTTTCGGGTAGAGGGTTGGTGCCATTACGTTTCCAAGTGGGATAAACTGACACTCTGGATCTTGTCACGGTTTCGGACCGAGCTTCGAGAGATTGGGTTGACTGCCGTGATCCGTGCTACCCAGGCGGGTGTTGATCTCAACAAGCATATGTTCCTCGCACTACTGGAGATGTTTGATGTCCATATCGGGACCTTTTTTACTCCGGTAGGGGAATTAGGGTTCGTACTTCATGAGATGTACAAGGTGTCAAAACTCCCTTGGGGGTCGAAACCCTATGAAGAGTACTTTCCCACCAACGAGGAACTTTAAGTCCTGGGGGACAGGGCTGAGGAGATGACGGCCGTCTTTTAAGGAAGTGGCGAGTCATCATTACTATATGCAGAGACGGGATAGGAACGGGACGCAGCCTCATGTGACCGCTTGGAGAGATTATGTCTTTAGACAAGACAAGGAGGATCCCTCACAATTTTCCACTCCACCGGCGCTCTCTCGTAGCGAAGTGTTGTCCGAAATGAGCAGGTTAGGGGAGAAAAATCCCCGAGGAAATGAGGACCAGCAGTCAGATGCACGCTCCTACAGCTGCTTCTGGCATCTTGCTTATCGGATGTCACCCAAGGCGGTGTTGGCGTCCTACCTGATGATATGGCTCCGGGATTGCGTGTTCGTGGGCGGATCCGGTGCCGTAGAGAGGGTAACCCGAAACTTAATCCTGCCAGCCGTGAAGCTGGTCTTCGACCGGCGTTTGGCTCTTCTCCCCGCAATGGTATGTAACCTGCAGCGAGGTTTGAGAGAGTTTGCTGGAAATGTGATTCATGACAGAGGCCGAAACAATAACTTCCCGCGTGCCGAACTGCCGTTTCACTATTTGATGGGATGGCAGATTTTGCATCATCCCAGTGTGATGAGTCCGGGCTCGGAAGAAGATTATAAGGCTGGAGATGCACTCCTTCGTCATTTCAATCGGAGGAGCTGGTCACATACTGGTGTCCCTGTTTGTAGAAAGGTTTTATCCCGTCTTCAGGGTTGGGAAATTACCAAAGTTGGTCCAATCTACTTGGGCTTTGAGGCCAACGAAGATCTAAGGGATCTGGGCGAAGGTACCACCACTCTGCCTCAATGGGGATTCCGCTGGTTGCAGAGTATCCGGCCATCTCATCTGGTATATAGGAACAGGAATCAGTGCTACCTGGAACCATATTTGCCAAGCCGCTTTGCACGACAATTTGGTTATGCCCAGATGATGTTGGATAACCCCAGTATTTCTATGGGGTATATTGGAAGTTTGTTGGATGGTGCACGAGCCTGGCATTACTATAATGCCGGATGTACTGGGGCTCGTTTTACGTTGCCCGTCCCAGATCTGCGGCCGCCCATTCTTTACTCAGCCGCCAAATTTTACTGTGTTATGGCTGCTGCGCCCTCCGGATATGACAGGGAAACCAGTCTTATTGCAGGCACCCAGTTAGCGATAACCGGGAACGTGCCGGTGAAGGCCCGATCGCATCGTCCGTCAGGGACAGGTCATCGGATTGCCCCTTTCGCCTCTCAAGCAGAACCCTTGGGCGATCGATCAAAGTGATGTGCAGACGTAGGGATTGAATCTCCTGTATCGAAGAAACAGAAGAAGGCGTCGTCACCGACGGCGTCATCGGATTCAACATCCGCAGAGGTAAAGGCGTCCCACATAATCTGATTTTGGTTCCACTACTTACGAGGCTTCATCTTCTCTTGTAGGAACCGTTAAAAAGAAAACCTCGCACCCCAAAGTCAGGTGGGAGCAGGCGAGAAGGGACGGCGGGCTCATCTGAAGTGCGTATCCCGCCGACCATGATGTCTCCTATGGAGGAAGATCCGGAGGATGCTGTTGACGTGGAGATTCCGGTATCCCCGGATTATGTTAGGAGGGAAACTGAGACAAGCACGCCGTTTCCTGGTGGTGAAGAAGAATGGAGTTCGTCGTCTTCCGATGACGTTGCTCCAGAGCTGCAAGGGCCTATTACGGAGGCAACAGAAGTAGTTGAGACAGAGGAGAGGGTTGAATCCCCTCTTTATCATGATGAGGGGAGGTCGGTTGCATCATTGCCGAGTCCTACCCCGGCTTCAACCGCGGAAGTTGAGGCGGCTACCACTCAGGAGGTAGCGACAGATTCTGTCCCTGTTGAGGGACTCGATGATGAGACCCGTCTGCCAGTCAAGACCACTGCGACGAGTCAAGAGACAAGTGATAATCTCCCTATTCTGCCAAGGGAGATATCAACCGTTGATAGGATGTTGGGGGTAGAAGAGATGGCTGTTGACGTCGGAGGTTCTTCCGGGCTTGAGAAGGGTAAGGGTGTAGAACCCTCTGTTGCTCCTTCTACTTGGGGGACCCTCTCGACGCCTGTGTCGGCTCCTTCTGTTGCTTCGGCTCCTCGGGCTGGAAGTCCAGCCCCTGTTGATGAAGAGCCCATTGATGCCGAGGTTCAAGCCTCGCTGATTGAGATTGGCGGATCTTCTTCCGGTTCGCGAACTGTAGTAGCTCCTCCAACTCCCGCGATGACGCCGCAGGTCCTGGCGGATGCAGACGAGTATGTGAAATTCCTCGTCGAGGGGGTGTACAAAATGTTGCAGAAGGGTGTATCTGCTGTGATGGATGCCAATGGGAGTTTTGCGATGGCAAAAGCTCTGGCAATGCCCTGTATCGAGCTAATTCGTATTCACCAAGGCCACGACCACATGGCCGAAATTCTGGAGGCTTCAGTGATTGAGCTGGATGAGCGGCTCGCGGAACTTCAACGCATCCAGCGAAACGACCTTTCTGTCCTGATAGAGGCGGAGAAGGGGAAGCTGATCGCCGAGATCGAATCTTCACACCAGGCCACCGTGGACGTTTGGGAGCGCGAGGTGGCTGAGACTGAGGCTGCGGTAGAGCAGTTGTCTCAGTCCATGAAGACTACGGTGGAAACTCGAGCTGCATTGGAAGCTAATATCGCGGATATCGACACCCAGATGTGCCGCCTTGAAGACCAACGGGCCCGACTCCAGTTAGAGGTCGAGCGTGTCCAGGCTGAACATGCGGCATTCAAGAAGGATGAAGTGGCTTTTACTCAGCGAACTCTTGCCTTGGCGCAGCAACGACAACAGCTTGATGAGAAGCATGCAAGTGATACTTCCGCTGGGGCCGTTGAATTGATGCGCCGAGAAGCAGAGCGACGAGTCCTGGCAACGGTGGAGGCCCGCGCTGTCGACTTAAAGCTTCGAGTCAAGGAGCTCTCAGCCCATCCTGGGGAGATTCAGGGACCATAGCTTTTTCTCTTTTTCTTTTGTGTTCTTTTACAACCCTTACTGGGGGATGATGTAGTTTCTTGTACTCCTTTTTCAGAAGAATAGAGAAGTCTACAACTCTCTTTTTTTTTGTGATGTGTTCATCTTTTGTTGTCATGAACTTGATGATTTGCGTGGACCTATTATCTTTTGCGCACCTTGGTTTTCAGGTACAGATAATAAGTTTGAAGGAACCATTATGTTTGCTCAGAGGTAATGTGGACATGGCAATCATTGGGTTCGAAATGATAGAATCTTCCTACGCAGAGGTATTATGGACGTGGTAGGAATGATCTTGGGGGATACGCTGAACAACTCAGAGGTTATATGGACGTGGAAGTTCTGCGATCAATGTACAATAACGCAGGGGTTATTTGTACAAGATGTTTACTCAGAGGTAATGTGGACGTGGTAAACATGAAGGGTAGCGTAGGCTTACGAAGTGTAAGATTCTGCTTTGCAGGGTGTAGAGAGACAACTCAGAGGTAATATGGACGTGGTTATCTTTCTACTGGAAGATGCCACGGAACAGCTGGGTTCCGGAGGCGTATGAGTTTGTGAAAAGAGGTTGTTTGAGGAAGTACATGTCTGGAGGATGTCAAGAATAGTACTTCTTTAGGAACTTGCCGTTGATGGGCATCATAAACAAGTCCCCATTGGGTTTGGCGAGGCGGTAAGCACCGTTTGAGTATACCGTCTCTATGATGAAAGGTCCTTCCCACTTGGGCTCGAACTTTCCTGGTGTCTTGTGGGTCAACACCATTGGTCTTCTGACTGCTAAAACCAGGTCGCCAACTTGGAAAGTCCTCTGTTTGACCTTTTTGTTGAAAGCCTGTGATATACGGGCTTGGTAGAGCTCGATGCGTTGTTCAGCTAAGAGACGTTTTTCGTCAAGTGCCTCCAGTTCTCGCAGACGACGACGTTGATTGTCCTCTTCTGTGAGATCGTTTGTGATTGCCACGCGGAGCGAAGGTATCTGTATCTCGAGAGGCAGTACTGCTTCGCTCCCGTAGACCAGGAAGAATGGAGTGTTGCCTGTTGGGGTCCGTACTGTTGTGCGGTAGGCCCAAAGGCATTCGCCAAGCTTTTCGTCCCAGTCGCGTTTGTTGGATGACACGACCTTTTTGAGCAGCCTAACGATAGTTTTGTTGAATGCCTCAGCCAATCCGTTTGCTGCCGGATTGTAGGCAGTTGAGGCCACGTTCTGAATGCGATTCTTGTCACAGAACCTGCTGAAAATGTGGCTGATAAACTGTGGACCATTGTCATGGATGATCCGCCGGGGTACTCCGAAACGGTATATGACATGGTGTTTGATAAAGCTGACCACCCTGGAGCTTTTTACTTCTGCTAGTGGAACTGCTTCCGCCCATTTGGAGAAGTAATCGGTGATGGCCAGGATGAAACGGTGTCCTCTCGATGAAGGAGGGGTGATTGGCCCTACAATGTCCATGCCCCAGGCTTCGAAGGGCCAGGAGGCGACTGTAGGATGTTGCGGCTCCGATGGTGTATGTATGAAGTCTGCATGAAGTTGGCACACGTGGCACTTCTTAGCATATTCGACAGCGTCGGCAACCATGGTTGGCCAGTAGTAGCCCATACATCGCAGTCGATCTTGCAACTTAGGACCGGGTTGATGAGCTCCACAAGTTCCGTCATGAGCTTCTTGAAGAGCTTCGGCTGCTTCTTCGTTGGACAGACATCGAAGGAGGAGCCCATCGAAAGAGCGTCGGTACAGCATTTTGGTAGCCGTATCGTAGTAGAATCGAAGAGAGCGTCTCCTGACTGAGACGGCTTCCTTCGGGTCCTCTGGAAGGATTCTGTAGACAGCGAAGTCGATGAACGGGAACCTCCAGTCTCGGACATTAACACCTGTGTTTGTCGGCATGGCGTGGGCCACCTGCAAGCATAGGTTGTTTCTGGGACAAATCAGATCTCGTCCTGTTACCGTGATATAGTGTTGAGTCCCAAAGGGCGCTGCTAATGAGGCTGCGAGGCCGGCCAGAGCATCGGCCTCCAAGTTTTGTAAACGGGGGACATGTTCGATGAAGAACCCGGTGAAGGTTGAAATGATGTTCAACGCGACTTCATGATAAGGGATTAAATCTTCATGGCGAACTTCGTATTGTCCCCGAACCTGGTTTACGACGAGTTTTGAGTCGCCGAAAGCTTCCAGATGGTCGACCCCCAGCTGTTGTGCGAGCTGGAGTCCCATGACGAGTGCGTTGTACTCAGCAACGTTGTTGGAGCACGGTTTCGAAAGAGAGTATGCACGCTGGATGACCAGCTGATCGGGGAAGACTAAGACTACCCCCACTCCTGCGATGACTTGGCCTTTGGGGCCTGTTCTCGAAGCGCCGTCGAAGAACATCCGCCAAACGGAGCTTCCTTCGGTGACGTTGGATTCTTGGACCTCATCTGGGATATCTTCATAGAGTTTTGAGGATTCTGGGATGGGGTGTGCAGCTAAAAAGTCAGCCAGAGCTTGACCCTTAACAGCTTTTTGCGGTACAAACACCAGGTTGTACGGTGTTAGCAAGATCGCCTATGTAGCCAGCTGGGAGTTCAATGATCCTGGCTTCGTCATGAGGACTCTGAGCGGATTGACTCGGGAAATGACATGAATTGTCTGACCCGAGACATAATGACGAGTCTTCTGGATGGCAAACACCAAAGCCAAGCACTCCTTTTCGACGGGGTTGTACCGGTGTTCGGCCCCAATGAGTGTTCGACTGAGGTAGTAGATTGCTTGCTCGTAGCCTGTATCGCTGTTTTGAGCCAGCAGAGCGCCAAGAGAATGATCCATGGCACGGACGTAGAGGAGAAATGGTTTGCCGGTGACTGGCGCTACCAGGACTGGTGGGCTCGTTAAGTAGGCTTTGATGTCGTCGAAAGCCTTCTGGCACTCCTCTGTCCAGACATAAGAGACTCCCTTCTTCATGAGCTGAGTGAAGGGTTGACATTTACCGAAAAGGTTTGCTATGAACCTCCGGATATATGCCAGACGTCCCTGTAGGCCTCGAAGTTCTCGAAGGTTCTTCGGAGGGTCCATGTTGAGGATGGCTTTGGTCTTCTCAGGATCAACATGAATGCCTTTCGCTGTGATGACGAAGCCCAAGAATTTACCGCTAGAAACCCCCAGAAAGGATTTAGCGGGGTTCATTTTGAGTTGATGCGCCCGCATGAGATCGAAGACCGTCTTCAGGTCCTGTAAGTGATCTCTTTTGAGGCGGCTTTTGACTGCGATGTCGTCAACATAGCATTCGACTGTCTTGCGAAGATGTTGACGGAAGATGGTGCTCATAGCTCGCTGGTATGTTGCACCGGCGTTCTTCAAGCCGAAGGGCATTACTGTGTAGCAGAAAACACCCTTTGGAGTCCTGAATGACGTGTGTTTTGCGTCATCGGGGAACATCTTGATTTGATTGTAGCCTGAATACCCATCCATGAAGGACATGCGCTCAAAGCCACATGTGTTGTCGATCATCACATCAGTAATTGGAAGCGGGAATTCGTCCTTCGGGCAAGCAGAGTTGAGATCCCTGAAGTCGATACAGACTCGTATCTTCCCGTTCTTCTTGGTGACGGGAACGATGTTGGCTACCCAATCCGGGTGTTGTTCCTCACGGATGAAGCCGCTAGTCAAGAGTTTGTCAACCTCCTGATCGATGGCATTCATGATGTTCGGACGGAAGCGTCGCTGCTGTTGTTTGATAGGTTTGGCATCAGATAAGATGTTCAACCTATGCATTGCGATCTGCGGATCGAGTCCCGGCATGTCTTCATAGCTCCAGGCGAAGACGTCGATATACTCTTTAGCCAGTTGGATTAAAGATTCTCGATCTTCTCCTTCCAGGCTTTTACTGATGAAGATGGGTTTGGAAGAAGACTCCTTCCCGAGGTCGATCTGCTCGACTTCGTCTTCGGTGGGAGGTTCACGAAGCTCAAAACGAGATTCCCATTATTCCCCTAGGCGTTGGGCCCAGGGTTCTTCTTCGAAGGGTTCTAGCGCTTGGTCTTCGCCTTCACCTTTCTGAGGTTGTGCTGACGTCATGTTAGCTGACAGCTCTTTCCTGAAGACTGATCCGATACTGGTATCGGAATCCCAAGTCGATGCTTCGGACGAATGGGAATGTTCTATGTCTTCTGCATCTGAACTCTCTGGGGTTGATGGCGGCGTGACATAGCCTAACCCTCGTCCAGTCCGATTATAATAGTCCTGTGGCTTTCCATTGGGCATCGAAAGCCGAAAAGGGAGATGCCGACCCTTGCCGTAGTTTAAGCCTTTGTTGCTTTTCAGGTCGTAGCCCATCTTTTGGATGATGTGCTTTCCCGCATCCGTGTACCGATAGACTTGTACTCTGCCGGTATCAGGTTCGGGCTCGATTGACGGGAGGTCCCGACGACGCTCGATTTTGCCCGAGATGATGGTGCCTTGGTCTCGGCTCCGTGGAGGGACTATGAAGACTCCTTGAGATGGGACTATTTGATTATGGTAGACGGTCGTTACTTGTGTTTGCAACGACCGTAGAGCGTTGTCTAATGTATACATGGCATTCCAGTGTGGAAGACAAGAATAATTAAAAGATACTCTATTATTGATAAAGTACGAGATCTTACCCCGTGGGATTACATTGTCAAAGGAGGGTGCCTCTACGTCAGCCGAGATATAATCACCAAGCTCCTCGTCTGTAAGAACTGGGGGCGGACTAGGAGAGTCTAACACAACTTTGGGGTCTGAGAGGGTTATATGAGCCTTCTCTGACACCTTGGATGACTGCGGCGGCTTGCCCTTGAGACGCACCTTGAGAGGTGCCTCGGTTGCGCCTCCGGTGAGTGGTGCCTTCCCATGTAATTTTGCCACCAGGGGAGCCGATGTTTGAGGTGGCTTTCCCTTGAGGCATATCTTCAGGGGTGCCTCGCGAGCCGGCGCTTTCCCTGATAGCTTGATGCTCATTGGAGGCGCCTTCTGGGGTGGTTTCCCTTTCAGACGGATTTTCAAGGGGGCGTCGGGCGTCGTCTCAGGCTCCATGTCCGGCTCTGTTGCCGTCTCTGCCTTATCATCAGCGTCGTTGGCTTCCTCCTCGTCAATGGGTTTGTACAAGTCGAAATCGGTGAAGTAGGCTTCAATCCCTTTGAAAGGATCGATGTCTGCAAACTTCGTCCGGATGACGCCATTGGTGGATACATACTTCATGCACTGGTGGAGCGTGGAGGGTACCACCATGTACTCATGCAGCCATGGTCGACCGAGCAGGATATTGTAGTTGACCTCGGCATCTACCACATAACAAGTCACCTCAGTTTTGAGGCTGCCAATGTGACACTTCAGTCGGATCTTGCCCAATAGCTCGCTCTTGCTAGCATTGAAGCCACTGATGGTTGTATTGGAGGGCACCAGCCGGTACATCGGGATCCCCAGCTTAGATAGCAGCGCCTTCAGAATGATGCTTAGGGAAGACCCATGATCGATCTGAATTCGGCTCACCTTGACCGAGCCAATGTACCCTGTATAATACAGCGGTCGGTTATGTCGGTGATGCTTGAGCAGCATGTCTTGTTGGGTAAAAGTTATGTTTGGGATAACTTTATCCGCACAATGACAGTGCGCACAAGTAGTTGGGAGGTCTTCAGGCTGCTTGACCTGACTGAGAAAGGATTTAGCGTCCTTCAGAGCTTCGCAGAGAGCTTCTCGGGAATCTTTAGAAAGACGCAGGAGCTCGAACAAAGACAGGCGTGCAGGTGTACTGGCTAATTGTGCCAGAATGTCAAAGTTGTGAGGCTTGGACAGCCCCGAAGCATTCTCCTTCCGTAGAGGTCTGTCAAAACGGGCCTCCACCTGCTTCTGCTTATTGGCTGCTGAGGGCTTAGATGAACCCTCCTCAGGGATGGTGCTAGGAGGCACCACCTCGGCGGCGGCTTCGCCGGACTGGGAGTTCTGTTATGCACGTGTTTGCACTGGAAGTGCCTCTTCTGTTGAAGAAGAGACTGTGCGGCAAGACTTGATCTTCCTGCCTTTTGATTTGGAGGTAGGGCGTACCTCCGATTGGGTCCGGTAGCTTGATCTTGTCACCCTGCTTCAGTATCTCGAAAAGTTGCAGGGTGTCGTCATCATTGAATGAATAAACCTCCTTGGGTCTCGGTGCCAGTGGAGGCTTCTGAGTAGGCGCAGATGCGCCTTTTGAGGCATTGACAGTCAATGCCTGTTTTCCCTTTGCTTCTCGTCCGGAGCTGTTAGCTGCGGACTTTTTCCCCTTATCGTCAAAGGCGGGGAAGCTGACACCCAGAAGACGTGCATTGGCCGCCTTCTTTTCTGCAGCTTCAGCTTCGATGATCAGGGAGCTCCAGTCAGGAGGGGGAGTAGAGTTGAGTCAGAGCTTTACTGCAGGCAACATGTTCATGCTGCAAGCGGAGAGGAGCGCATGTTCTGGCATGCCTGGAGGTAGCCTGAAGCAAGCCTGTCGAAAACGTTCGATGAACGCCCGAACCGTTTCCTTCTCCTTCTGACGTATCTCTATGAGAGACGCCATCGTCATGTCCTTCCCGCCGTCGTAGAAGCGGTCGAGGAAGAGGCGCGTCAGGTCGTCGAAGGACGATATGGAATTGTCGGAAAGGCTGTAGTACCAGTCATACGCTACTCCTTTCAGGGCCCCGACGAAGATGCTGGTGAGGAGCGCGTCCTCCTTCGGAAGATGCCCTGTCTGTGACTGGAAGTACGTCAGGTACCGTCGCGGAGAGTCCTTCCCGTCGTATGGGGTGAGTGTTTGTGGTTTATACTTTGGGGGATAAACCACCTTGTTCCACTCGAGGAGATAAGGCTGTGGAATGCCCATCTTCTGGCGTTCCTCTTGCCTGTTCTTGGACTCGAAGCGCTCCCGTAGGTCTTTGATCATTTCGACCACATCCTCCGTAGAGCTAGGAGTCGGGGAAGGAGGTACCATCTGGATTGGAGCGTTTGAGGGCTCCGAGGTCCGAGGTACTTCTGTATCCGAGGGCGCCCGTTGGAGGGGCACACTTGACTCCCCATTAGCTCCTGGGTCAGGACCAGTTGAAGGTGTCCTGATCAAGGCCGACCGCATCTCAAACACTGCTTGAGTCAGTGCTTGCATTGAGGCAGAGAGGGTTTTGAGTCCCCCCTCCAATGAGTCTATGCGCTGGACTATGTCCTGTGACGGCGCATCAGACTCAACATCATCCCCAGCCATGTATACTGTCCTAACACGGCCAGGAGTGGATGGATTGGTTGAGGCTTCGCTTTTGGCCTCACTCTCATGCGGGGGAGTTACTTCTCCTGGTGTTTGGCCACTCCCAGCCGCATTCTGGAGTTCATCTTCAATAGGTGCATCTGCAAGGGTCTGCTTGCCCTCAGCTCCGTCTTGAAGGACCTCTTCGTTTCCAGAACTACCCCCGGCAGTGTCCTGGAGGACATCCTTTTGAGGGGCTTCAGGGAGAGTAATCTCGCCTTGATGATGAAGATCCGCCGCAGCTGTGCTTTGGACATCTTCGTCTTCGGAAGGAGGCTCAACAAGGGTCTGGCTACCCCCAGCTTCTTCCAAGGACTTCTTCCTCGACCGAGTGCCTTCAAACACTCCAGAGGTCGAGACAGCTGCCTTGGTTTTCCTCGACTGGCTTTTGGATAAAGACGAAGAATTAGCAGTCGTCTTCCGGATTGATGAGGAGTTGGAGACCACGTTGTATGAAGCGACCTTTGGCTCCTCTTCAGCTGACACCTTCGCCCCAAGGCGACGTCGGAGAGGTGTCGATGATTGCAGTCGTTGGAAGACTGACTGTCTTGGTGGAGCTGCCGTCTTGCAACTGCAGTTGATGGTGACCACCGCACAAGTATGCCCTGTAAGAGGCGCATCGTGCTTGTTGGTCGACTCTCCTGACCGGCGCTTGTGAGTGATCACGTTGCGCAGGTCGTTGGAGGAGAGTGGTGCCTTCACACCCCTTTCAGACGTATGGCAAGGCCAAACGCCGGGGTGGTCAGGTGAGTGCTGCGCCCCCTGATCTAATACCAAGCAGGCATCACGATCAGTAGTGGGGGAACCACAACATTTGAAGTGACTTGAACGGACCTCAAACGCACAACCAGAGGAGGCGCGGGAGTTCAAGACCACTGAGTTTGCCTCTCTCGACTTGGTTGTGCACGCAGTAGATGCGCCCAAGCGAGATGAGGACTTTGAAGATCGACTCGTTGTTAGTGCAGAAGCACTTGAGTCAACCTTGTACAGCTTGCCATCGGCAGCGCGCGTGATGACGAGCGCGTGCCTCTGGCCGGCTGCTGGCATAGCACGTTTGTGGCGCATGGCCCGTGCAGCCTTGGATTTCTTCGTACCAGTCCACTGGGGCGCATAGTACTCAGCATCCAAATTCTCCTCGCTATTACAGCGAGTGAGTCTGTCAAAGACAGAGGCTTTTTGTGGCGCATCAGAGGTGATGCACGGGGCATTGGCTGTGCCCCTGCTCCGTCGACGTATCTTCCTCGCCTGAGAGGGAGATGGCTGGGGAACGTGGTCGGCAGCACGCTTACCCAAGAGATGCGCTGCATCGGCAGGCGCACCTTGGTTGCTGAGAACGTCAGCAGGAAGGGAAGGCTGGATTACTGCATCCCCTTCAGTGGTGGTGCCCTAGGCGTCGACTTTGCGCACCCAGGCCGTGCGGATCTTCTTCGGCTTTGGTAGCCGCTTCGAAGGACTCGCACTTCCTTCAGAAATGAACTCCTCGTACGCCTGTTGATTGAGGCGCACGACCAGCGTCTTGTGGGAGGAGCCCACCTTTACGTCGTCGGCCTGTGACACGACTTTCTCGGAAGAGGAGAAAGAAGTCCCCAGCAGAGTCGCCAGCTTATTTGCCATTAAAATTGTTTGATTGAAAACTTTAATACAAACAGAACAGTGTTACAATGTAGGACTTAGATGTAGTCCTAGGAGTACACTTTTGTTTAAGCTGGGTCCTTAGTGCCAATGGAGCGAGTGGTAATGCGTTGACTCCGTTGACCGGCTGACGACGGTTATCGGTTCTCTGAAGGCGTGGATTGCTCTGGGTGCTGGAGCTTGCTGAGAGGAGGAAGACGTTGAGTGTCTGTATCTGCCTCTCTTGTATGTTCGTTGTGGATTCTGTCTGTTGTCCGTATATGTGAGAAGAAAATGATCCCTCTATTTATAGCTGGACAGGTTGGCTGCTCATGCGCGCATATGTAGGATGCGCCGGTGCGTGGGGACGCCACGTGGAAGTTGCTGATGGGGGCACACAGATGATGCACCCTGATTGGGAGGTTGAACTCTTCATACTGCTGTTGTGAGCTGGCACGTAGCAGAGGAGAAGATCTTTCTGTTGCTGAAATCTTGGACGAGTTGAGTCAAAGGACACGTGTTATCGACCCATGGCTCGAAGATCTTGAATTTGGGGGGGCAGTGATCTGGTGAGCTGCGCCTTGGATCTGGGCGCAGGAGGAGACTGCGGCTCATAACCTTTAGGAGTTATAAACCATTTAGAGCGCATGGCTTTTGAGGCGCATGCAGGTGACCTTCCTTCTGTCTTTCGGGATCAGAGATCAGTCTGGGGCGCATGGCTTTTGAGGCGCATGCAAAGCTTCAACCGGAGACTCTTCTTCTGTCTTTAGGGATCAGTGAAGGGTCTGAGGCGCATGGCTTTTGAGGCGCATGCTGTTTTGGACGCATGGCCGTAGAGGCGCATGCGGGTTTGGATGCATGACCGTAGAGGCGCATACAGGTGGACACGTGGCAGTAGCCGTCGGAATAGAGTCATGATGATGCTGACGTTGCCGACGCTTCGTTCTCTGAAAAAGCTGTCAACTGTTCAGACTTTGGGAAGCGTGCTGCCAACTCTGGTGTCAGTTCAGCATTTAATGTTTGTGATGTTCGATGGACAGCTGAGTGGGCACATTGGTTGGTGTTCCACTTGGCATAGAGATGTGATGGCGCATCCTCTGTGATGCGCCGGGTACTGTAGGGCGCGTCTGTGTGATGTGCCTGATGCAGGAGGGCACGTCCGTGTGATGCGCCGTTTGGCTGGCGCATCCGACATGTCCTTTAATGATGCGGCTGTCTCGCTCTTCGAGTGCTATAAATAGCCGTTTGGCTGAATTCGAAGCGTCCGGTTCATCCATTTAATGCAAATTCATTGCACAGAATTCAGAGAGTCATCCACTTGGCGCGTGGGTTTGATTTGCCCGGCCTATAAATAGTGGCATGAAGAGAAGGTTTGCTCCTCATTCCCTCACGTACTTCCAACATGAACTTGGATATGTGGGTGCATTCTGTTGACGAAGTGCTCCCGAGGGTGAAGATGAGACGTCGTGTTGTCTTCGATGCACTTGAAGGTGACTGTTACATCCAAAAGACGGAGTCGAGGGCTTCTGAGGCTTGCGGAAGGTGCCTGTTGCATCCAAAGATAAGGATGTTCGGGCCTCGTCTCCGTTATTCCGGAAGAGCCGTAGATCGTAATGGCGGTGCTAGGCTCTCTCTTCCTTCAAAGTGGGTGCCGCCCACTTTGATTGTGTTGAAAGCTCCTTGTGCCATGATTTCGATCACGGTCTTCCTTGGTCTTTGGAGGCTCTTTCGAAACCTCCCCTGGCTACAGCATTTGCGGTGCTCTTCTCTTCCCTGGTTCCAGCCAGAGGGTTAAATGCTTTGTGTAATCGAAGCACTTATCAGGTGACCCTGGCTGGAAGAGCAGCACATAACTGGACTCTGCTCGGCCAGGTGAGCCTGGTTGGAAGAGTTGCACATGACTGAGCTGCTGAAGGGATGCACATAACTGAGCTGGATGCACATAACTGAGCTGCTGAAGAGATGGTAGGATGCGCCTGGCTGGAGGCGCATGACATCTGCTGCGCCTGGCTGACAGCGCATGGTGACTGCTGCGCCTATCGGAGGGCGCATGGTGGTTGCTGCGCCTATCTGGAAGGCGCATGGTGGTTGCTAGATGTAGATCTAGGATCCTTCCTTTGTAGAAATTCTCCTTTGTACCATCTTTTCTAGACATGTAATAGACTTTTATATATAAAATAAAAAGTCCTTCTTCGAATGTCTATGGCTTATTCGATTTAGCTGTCTGAGTTCTGGCGCATATAATGCCTGGTGCATGGGCTTTCTGGTTGTGAAATTCCATGCTTCTACAAGGGTGAAATAAGACAATAAACGAAGAGAGGATAAAGAAATGCTCCGAGAGCCAGGTTACAATCCTTAAACCAAACATGGACCGAGATTGTAACCCTTCACCTGAACAGAACCTTACCCCTGATCTTTATTGTTAAGGTAAGCATAAATAATTGTGCTATTGAAGTAAGGTAAAACTTGACGAGCTTGACATGGGGTAAAATAAGACAATAAACGAATAGAGGATACAGAACTGCTCCGAAAGCCAGGTTACAACCTTAAACCAAACAAGGACCGGGGTTGTAACCCTTCACCTGAAAAAAACTGGTCATCTGATCATTATTGTTAAGGCAAGCATAAGTAATCATGTCATGTCATAATCTTGTACAAGATCTGGATGAGACGAAGCTGGGCTAGACTCCATCCAATCAATCATGGCCAAGCAAGGAGTACGGCTTGATACTTTAACTAACTAGGGTTATCACAGGCCTAGTTACTAGCAAGATGCAATAAGATTATTCCAACAGCCACAAGCCCTACAGACTATCCAGGTTATCCAGACGCAATTAGGGGATTGAATTCATGCGGGTCCACCTTCTAAGAAACATATGTACCCTTATGTAGTTTGGTGGTTGTAACACATGTCAGTGTGCTAGAAATGTACCCTACTCGACGGTAGGCTACAAATCCCATGATGGGGCATCCTGTCATGACCCGCACCCACTGTGAGGGTACGAGTACGTAACAACGTCCAGCCTACGCCGCAATGTCGACGGTAGAACGCTGTTCTAAGTCTCTAACTAACCATCAACTCATGCAGTATATAATGTACTCATCAAGATCAACTCCGAACGGAAGCCAAGTATAAGATATGGTGTAACTCAATCACAGCCTAAGCACGATAAGATAACACAGAAATATCACTAAGAAATTTAAGACAACAAAACTACTAATATAATAACAACAAACTCAAAATCTCAATACATCTCAAGTCTCAAATCTCTATATACAACTCCAGATCTAAACAGGAAAACTAAAACCAGACAGACTAACTAAACTCCCGATCACTCCTGAGTGTCAGGGCCATAGGTAGCTAAGCCATCTCCTGCTCCAAGGCAAGTAGGGCAAATGTCCTCAGGGCAAGCATCTGTAATATTTTCAACAGGTCCAGTCAGGACAGGAACGAGCACAATCTCATCTAGCAAACCCAAGTAAATGACAGAGAACTATAAAGCAGTTATAGATAGTTGTATTGATGAATATGGCAGTTTGTACGAGTAATGATGTAGAGAGCAGTTAACGTACAAGGAAAGTAAGGTAACTAAACAAAAAGAGAAACATAGCAAAGAAGACTGTAAAATAAAATCTAGCTGAACTAGAGTAACATAATGAGTTCAGATGGTACAATATAAGTCGAGTGTAATCCCAATGTGAGTCTAATATAAGATGAGTCGAATGTAATTCTAATCATTATTCTAATAAGGTGAATCGAATAAGGTGATACGAATAAGGTAATTCATATGATGTTCTAATAATGATTCGAATAAATTCTTCAAGTGTGTTTTAAAATACTTAGTTAGACATATAAACGGCTAAGGGTAAATCTGGCACATCACACACCTGGCCGGGTGTAGAATGGCTATCGTTCGAATATATTTACAGGGGTGGTTCGAATAGTGGGAAT
This sequence comes from Iris pallida, assembly GCA_029216955.1. Taxonomy (NCBI): domain Eukaryota; kingdom Viridiplantae; phylum Streptophyta; class Magnoliopsida; order Asparagales; family Iridaceae; genus Iris; species Iris pallida. The sequence continues at coordinate 37,952 of JANAVB010015106.1, read as the reverse complement.
GTTCACATGTCTGATCAAGTATTTCCCCGCCCAGTCTAATACAAATGAATCCAAAGTTCGACACATCAATCGAATAAAAGTCCAACCAACATATGAAGATACGAATAGGGTGATTCGAATAGTGATTCGTATGGTGATTCGTATGGTGATTCGAATAATAGAGGTAAGACAAGTAAGTATATGTGTCGCATACATTGATTCAGAAATAAAAATACGTGTTTGTAACAGAGAATCACATACAGCTAACTAGAACTGAAGTACAGTAATTGACAAATAAATGAGAGAACTATCAGAGAATGTACTCGCCTGATACTCTAAAAAGAGTAGTGTAATATCAGATGCCTGCACCAGAGTCACAATGTCCTAAACAGAGTAATATGGGTCATGATATGTAAAATATAAGAGAATTGAAAGCTACAATGCAAACTACATGATTTCTAAGCCAATCTAGGTCAAAGTCCCACTCTAGTCAACCCTGGGTCAACTGTCTAGGTCAATGTTGACCTAGGTCAACTCTAGTCAAGTCAAACAAGGTTAACTAGGCTCTTTCTAGGTCATATTAGTTCTAAGTCAAACTTCCATTACAGTTATCTCTTTTACTTCATGTACATTCCTTCAGTTATTCACATATCGTACTCTATTGTATGTTTATTATCTTCTGACATGATATGAACTGCGTGAGATGTATTATGCTCGTTCCTATCCTGACTGGACCTGTTGATATATTACAGAGGATGAGGATGAGGCTTTCTGCACTACCTATTATGGAGAAGCCTTAGACGACACTTGCGAGCTGGACTCCCAGGAGGACCCAGCTCTAGCTGATGTTATCACCCCTACTGCCTAGACTAGTTTAGTTAGGCTTTATCTTACATATGTTATCATTTGGGATTTGAGTTGTATTATGTTTTGTTATTGTGTCGTTTAGACACTTAGACTTATTTTCCTTTCTGTTCGTACTTTCTTTGAGATTTTCATATTTATGACATCGTTCTATTTCTGCCTTAGATGTGATTGAGACTGTATTTTATATTTTCACCTCCACTCAGAGTGTATATACTGTACAAGTACCTTATATTTTTAGATGTTGTGACCTAGGACATCGTTCTACCGTCGACACTGCGGTATAGGCTGGACGTACCCACTTCTCATGCCCTTACTCTAGGGTGTGGGTCGTGACACATTTTTAGTGGTGGCCCATGCAGGTCTTAGATTTGCGATAGTATTCGAACTAGAGTATCACTGCAGCCTGCAGCAGGATTAGGATATTTTGAAGGTACTCAATCACATTAGAAAAAACTCTTAATTAGATTCCTTTTATCTAAATTTGCTGCTTATTGTCTTCCCTTGAATATAAACTGTCCTTCTTTGCTATTTTGTAAATCCTCTTCCCGAAATTTTGTGATATATATTTATTTTTTATTTGATTAGTTTACATTTAATTTTTCTATGATCATTGGAGTTGTAACTAAGCCCACAGGTGAGTTATGACCATCTTGTGGTCACATGATCTCTAGATAGGGTCTATATGCTTTCTATAGCTATATTATATTTTATTATAATTTTTATACATTTTTATATATTTTTAAATATTTATTCTATGAAGATTTATATTTATGAATGACTTTCATAATTTAATTTGAGGCCATTTGTGACTATTTTGAGACCCAGTATTTTTCTTTAGGATCTATTAGGTTAAATATATTTTCTGTATTTTTCTACAATTTTTTTGGGATTTTTAGATAATTAAATATAGGAAAAACCTATTTTTTAAGACTTCTAGAATTTACTGTGTAAGCCTATGAGCATATATTGACCCCAAATATTTTTCTAGGGTTCATTATGCTATTTTATATTTTCTAGAATTTTTCCATAATTTTTGGCAATATTTAAGTATTTATTTATTAAGGTTTATATATTTTTAAAGACTTCCAATATTTATTATGAGGCCATTTGGGACTAATATGAGGTAAAACATTTTTATTTATATTCTAGAAGGTTAAATGTATTCTCTATAATTTTCTACAATTTTTTGGATTTTTCTGATATTTATTTGGAGTTATTTGGAGTTAAAATAAGTTTTTAACGATTTCTGCATTTAAATTAACTAATTACACAGTCATCTGCACAGTCAGCTGTACAGTCAGCACTGGGCCCACCTGTCGGCGCCCAGCAGCCGACCGACTCTCTCTTCTATATATATATATATATTATTATATTCGTTAAACCTAGAAATTTTAGCAGCTTTTTTTGGGAGAACTCATCTAGGGTTTTCGAATTCCCGAAGCGATTGCCGTCAACTCCGACGTGGTTTTTGCGCTCCGTTTTTTTTGTTGGACTCATATTGAGATAAAATTTCTGAATATGTAATTTATTTTCGCAGATATTATTCCTAAATTTTTGGAAAATTCGTAGAGTGTCGGTTGTCCGAAACTTGACACGTTTCGGTGTTTTCGAGATTCTGGGAGAAACAGAAATCGAAATCACGAACCGTTTGAAGTTTCGGAAAGCTAACACAGATCTCTACGACATAAATTTTTCCCAAAAATTATTTCGTTCATTTATTATTTTATTTATTCTGTTGAACTCAGAATTGATCGGTTGATCACCGTTTTGGTCACGATTAGCCATAACGGCGATATCTTTTGACCAAAGCATAATTTTACGGCACAGTTGATTCCAGCGCACTCATGGCACTAAAATTTACCAAGGTGCACTTTCAAAATCTAAAGTTTACAGTATTTGACTAAATAGTCAACGGTACGCCTCGATTTGCGTGCCATAGTTTCCAAATTTGGAAACATGACTTTTTATTTCCAAACTTGTATGTTTAGATTATATTCAGATTATTATTAGGTTAAATTAGGTTTTTAAGTGAATTATTCTAGAATTAATTATTATTAGATTAGTAACCCAACTAGCCACTATTCTATGAATTTAGAACTAGAACATTAGAATTGATTTATAGTTTTCGTGCACGGTTCATGGTACGATATGTGTTATAGGTTGACAGCTCCTAAATCGACATCCCCTCATCCTCGACTTATGACTACGGTTTGTGCAAGGACCACAGGCAAGTATACCTTGCCTTCCTCTATAGTTTTATTTACATGTATTTCATTTCAGTTTTCAGTCTTTGATTGTTTATGGACATGTGCTTTTCGTGTTATTTTCTATGGAGTTGTTTTTATTGTATATAGTCGTGTTCATATTTGTCTTGTGGTTCACCCTTGGAGTTCTCGTCAGTACCTTGCTTGAGTCGTGTCATAGAACGAGTGCGTGTAGTGAACTGCCATAGCCTTGATTATCGTTGTACACAACCAGAGAGTCCACACTCGGGACGAGGGTTGATTGGTGCACCAGAGAGTCCACACACAGGACGAAGGTATTTGTCGTGATCAGTGGCACCAGAGAGTCCATACTCGGGACGAGGGTTGACCAATTACACCAGAGAGTCCACACACGGGACGAGGGTGTCTTGCCGTGAGCTAACCAGAGAGTCCACACTCGGGACGAGGGTTAGTGCTTAGTTCAAACCCGTGAGTCCACACTCGGGATGAGGGTTTGGTTCTTCCATTGATCTCGTGTATCGTTCATCCGACAGTTCATTTATACGTAGTTGTTCTAGTGTTCGTGTGTTCGTGTGTTTGTGTTTGTGTTCGTGTTCGTATCCGTAGTCATTTGTCGTGTTCCTGTTTCTACTTGTTTATTTTCTCACGCATGATAAAATTGTTAGATAGGCATATATATTATGTATCTTGCTATATCCTCTGAGGACCTGATGATCTCTTCAGGTTTAGTGAGTGCATGGAGTTAGCTATTAGTTCTGGATGACGGATGGGATGATACGCTTGCGGAATTCAGGTATCGTATTGTATTTATTATCAGCTCGTGCTTTCATACTTTATCTTGAGATATCCTGTTTTCTGATTCAGTTTTAGACTCTTGTTACTTTCTTAGAGTCTTATCGGACATATATGCTAGTGGGCTGCAGACCATGACCCATACTTGTTCATTCTTGTTTATTATTATTATTGTGGATTGAGATATAGTTTTGCCTTGCCTTGGTTAGGACCATTGCCATAGCCGTGACAGAGTTTACGTATTCGAGTCGGGCTGGAGGCCGCTTGATGCGTAGCTGGCTTGCTCACGAGCTCGCACCTGAAAAGCGGGTACGGGTCGTGACAAGTTTTTTTGGTGGCCCATGCAGGTCAGAGCATATCGTATCGGTTACGTAATTGTACTGATACGAGCCTGCAAATTTGACTAAACCTTAGAAATCGCAATCCACTCTGCCTTGAAATTTCTCTTAAAAATTTCTCTACCGCCTTTGAAATCTCGTATTCGTTCTCGATTATTCTTCCTTGCCCTTCCGTACCATTGATTCTCGTCCCTTCCTATTTCGGGGTGACGAATGATCGTGCTGTCTAGAATTCATCAAAGATTCCTAAGTTATTGTATAATATTGCTTGACTATTGAATATTTGGTTGTTTATAGATATGAGGGATTATAGATGCCATACGTCCTAGATATCTGTTTGTAGAATCGTTAGCAACTAGTTAGAAGGTTATAAGATTTTAGTGACCGTATTTTGTGGAGTAGTGTGACCAAAGGTGGGTAGAAGTCCTCAAGTATTCGGAGTTATAAAATGACTAGAGAAGGTCACAAAATATTTTTGAGAAACTAAATTTGAGGAGATTAAGGTAATAGTAGACTTTGATTTTTAAGGAATAGTTATGAATTAGAATTTCGAGGACAAAATTATTTTTAAGGTGGACAGATTTGTAACTCCCCTTCCCGAAATTTTGTGATATATTTTTATTTTTTATTTGATTAGTTTACATTTAATTTTTCTATGATCATTGGAGTTGTGACTAAGCCCACAGGTGAGTTATGACCATTTTGTGGTCTCATGATCTCTAGATAGGGTCTATATGCATTCTATAGCTATATTATATTTTATTATAATTTTTATACATTTTTATATATTTTTAAATATTTATTCTATGAAGATTTATATTTATGAATGACTTTCATAATTTATTTTGAGGCCATTTTTGACTATTTTGAGACCCAGTATTTTTCTTTAGGCTCTATTAGGTAAAATATATTTTCTGTATTTTTCTACAATTTTTCTGGGATTTTTAGATAATTAAATATAGGAAAAACCTATTTTTTTAAGACTTCTTGAATTTACTGTGTAAGCCTATGAGCATATATTGACCCCAAATATTTTTTTAGGGTTCATTATGCTATTTTATATTTTCTAGAATTTTTCCATAATTTTTGGCAATATTTAAGTATTTATTTATTAAGGTTTATATATTTTTAAAGACTTCCAATATTTATTATGAGGCCATTTGGGCTAATATGAGGTAAAACATTTTTATTTACATTCTAGAAGGTAAAATGTATTTTCTATAATTTTCTACAATTTTCTGGATTTTTCTGATATTTATTTGGAGTTATTTGGAGTTAAAATGAGTTTTTAACGATTTCTGCATTTAAATTAACTAGTTACATAGTCATCTGCACAGTCAGCTGTACAGTCAGCACCGGGCCCACCTGTCGGTGCCCAGCAGCCCACCGACTCTCTCTCCTATATATATTATTATATTCGTTAAACCTAGAAATTTTAGCAGCTTTTTTGGGAGAACTCATCTAGGGTTTTCGACTTCCCGAAGCGATTGCCGTCAACTCCGACGTGGTTTTCGCGCACCTTTTTTTTGTTGGATTCGTATTGAGGTAAAATTTCTGAATATGTAATTTATTTTCGTAGATATTATTCCTAAATTTCTGGAAAATTCGTAGAGTGTCGGTTGTCCGAAACTTGACACGTTTCGGTGTTTCCGAGATTCCGGGAGAACCAGAAATCGAAATCACGAACCGTTTGAAGTTTCCGAAAGCTAACACAGATCTCTACGACATAAATTTTTCCAAGAAATTATTTCGTTAATTTAGTATTTTATTAATTCTGTTGAACTCAAAATTGATCGGTTGATCACCGTTTTGGTCACGATTAACCATAACGGCGATATCTTTTGACCAAAGCGTGATTTTGTGGCACGGTTGATTCCAGCGCACTCGTGGCACTGAAATTTACCAAGGTACACTTTCAAAATCTAAAGTTCACAGAATTTGACTAAATAGTCAACGGTATGCCTCGATTTGCGTGCCATAGTTTCCAAAATTGGAAATATTACTTTTGATGGCCAAACTTGTATGTTTAGATTATATTCAGATTATTATTAGGTTAAATTAGGTTTTTAAGTGAATTATTCCAGAATTAATTATTATTAGATTAGTAACCCAACTAGCCACTATTCTATGAATTTAGAACTAGAACATTAGAATTGATTTATAGTTTTCGTGCACGGTTCATGGTATGATATGTGTTATAGGTTGACAGCTCCTAGATCGACATCCCCTCATCCTCGACTTATGACTACGGTTTGTGCAAGGACCACAGGCAAGTATACCTTGCCTACCTCTACAGTTTTATTTACATGCATTTTATTTCAGTTTTCAGTCTTTGATTGTTTATGGACATGTGCTTTTCGTGTTATTTTCTGTGGAGTTGTTTTTATTGCATATAGCCGTGTTCATGTTTGGTCTTGTGGTTCACCCTTGGAGTTCTCGTCAGTACCTTGCTTGAGTCGTGTCATAGAACGAGTGCCTGTAGTGAACTGCCATAGCCTTGATTATCGTTGTACACAACCAGAGAGTCCACACTCGGGACGAGGGTTGTTTGGTGCACCAGAGAGTCCACACACGGGACGAGGGTGTTTGTCGTGATCATTGGCACCAAAGAGTCCACACTCGGGATGAGGGTTGACCAATTACACCAGAGAGTCCATACCCGGGACGAGGGTGTCTTGCCGTGAGCTAACCAGAGAGTCCACACTCGGAACGAGGGTTAGTGCTTAGTTCAAACCCGTGAGTCCACACTCGGGATGAGGGTTTGATTCTTCCATTGATCTCGTGTATCGTTCATCCGGCAGTTCATTTATACGTAGTTGTTCTAGTGTTCGTGTGTTCATGTTCGTGTCCGTAGTCATTTGTCGTGTTCCTATTTCTACTTGTTTATTTTCTCACGCATGATAAAACTATTAGATAGGCATGTATATTATGTATCTTGCTATGTCCTCTGAGGACCTGATGATCTCTTCAGGTTTAGTGAGTGCATGGAGTTAGCTATTAGTTCTGGATGACAGATGGGATGATACGCTTGCGGGATTCAGGTATCGTATTGTATTTATTATCAGCTCGTGCTTTCATACTTTATCTTGAGATATCCTGTTTCCTGATTTAGTTTTAGACTCTTGTTACTTTTTTAGAGTCTTATCGGACATATATGCTAGTTGGCTGCAGACCACGACCCATACTTGTTCATTCTTGTTTATTATTCTTATTATGGATTGAGATAGAGTTTTGCCTTACCTTGATTAGGCCCATTGCCATAGTCGTGACAGCGTTTACGTATTCGAGTCGGGCTGGAGTCTGCTTGATGCGTAGCTGGCTTGCTCATGAGCTCGTGTCTGAAAAGCGGGTGCGGGTCGTGACATATTTCGACTCATTCTCAGAAATTCTCTTGTTTGATCTGTCTCCAGGATGGTTGAGACACGATCGCAGCGCCCCACCGTGGAAGGTACGTCAGAGAGGTCCGCCACTTCTCGTCCAGTTCAGCCAGGACCTGAGATGGCAGCTCCCTTACTACCTACTCAGGTTGGAGTATCTGCAGCCTTCGGAGGAGCACCTCCACCAGTTCAGAGGCAGACCCCGATTATTCTAGATGTTCTTCAGCCACAACAGCAGCCACCTGCGGGGATGGTTGATGCGGGCCATCTATTTTCCTTCGTGGAGAGGATACTGGAGTCCCACCAGCAGCAGCAGCGTCATAGTACCGATTTCTATCAGGGTATAGACGAGGCTCACCAGCTGGTCTGGACGACAGTGGAGATGGTGACCATCCAGGGAGCAGCTCCGCAGCAGCATCAGTACCAGCCGAGGACGTCGGGCATCTAGGAGTTCCAGAAGATGCGTCCGAGGGATTTCTATCGTACAGAGGGCATCCACTATGCGGACAACTGGATAGAGCATATGGAGTAGATATTCTGGTTGGCAGAGATACCAGCCCGACTTCAGATCGAGGCGGCAGCCAGCCAGATGCAGGACCTGGCCCGCACTTGGTATCAGACAGACCCCCAAGTGGGAACTCAGGGGCATATTGGGCAGTATTCAAGATGCTGTTCAAGGAGCAGTTCTTTCCGGATGTAGCATTGGGAGGCAAAGAGCAGCAGTTCGAGAGCCTGGTTCAGGGGAACCAGACAGTCGGAGAATATGCCGGAGAGTTCTGTCGGTTGAGCAGATTCATTGAGGACTTGAGCGAGAAGACGAAGGCGAGGAAGTTCCGCAGGGGCTTGATCAGGGAGGTCCGGTCATTGACTAAGAGTGACCGGGATGCCACCTTTGTAGATATCTTAGCAGAAGCTATGGTGGCAGAGGACGACCTGGGGTTGAAACTGAAGAGAGGTCGGGACTTTCTTGGAGCCAGTAGCAGTGGAGGCCAGGCCAAGAGGCCCCACTTTCAGCAGCAGTCTCAGTAGAAGCCGTTTCAGCAGCAGCCTCAGGGACAGGGTCGTGCACATTTTCAGCAGGTGCAGCAGCAGCAGCAGCAGGCTCAGAGACAGCAGTCCACCGGTTGTGCCTACTGCAAGAAGTCGGAGCATGTGTGGACTGAGTGTAGAAAAAGACTGAGAAAGTGTCTTCTTTGCAGATTGTCAGAGCATCAGATGAGGGACTGTTCCCTCCCCACAGGCAGAGCAACTCAGGGAGCCGGAGCCAAGGCTCCAATAGGCCAGCAGAGGGGACCAGCCCTGCAGACGTAGCAGCAGAGGTTCGGCCAGCATCAGTAGCAGGCAGGGGAGGCCAGCAGGGGCGAGCATTCGCCATGGCAGCGGAGGATGTTGAGGCCATTAGAGATCTTATTGCAGGTTCTGTTCTTCTTGAATCCATTCCAGCTTTTGTCTTATTCGATTCAGGGGCTTCCCATAGCTTCGTGTCAGTATCTTTTGCTATTCGACACCATCTTACTTCTGAGTCGTTGCCTAGGACTTGCAAGATCACGACCGGAGGTGGTATTATCCTCGTCAGTGATATTTGCAAGGATCAGAGAGTATTTTTGGGAGGCCGAGAACTGGATGTAAATCTGCTCGTAGTGCCACTACCGAACTACGATATAGTACTCGGGATGGATTGGTTGAGCAGGCACCTGCCAGTATAGATTGTCGCGGCGGCAGAGTTCTTTTCTGTCCGCCAGGAGAGCCAGAGTTCGAGTTCGCCAGGCGAAAGGTGGAGCAGGGCAGCAGAGTCTTCTGCGGAGTTATAGTTGAGGAGCAGATAGTGCCACATCCATTGATAGCAGAGTTCATAGATGTCTTTTCGGAGGACTTGCCAAGACTTCCACCAGACAGAGACATTGAGTTCTCTATAGACTTAGTGCCCGGCGCAGAGCCAATTTCTTAGTACGTCTATACGATGAACAACAGCGAGTTGGTAGAGTTGAAAAAACAGGTGGATGAGTTACAGGACAAGGGCTTCATCCGATCTAGTTCTTCACCATGCACCGGTGCTCTTTGTACCGAAGAATGATGGGTCGGTACGGATGTGTATCGATTATAGGGCACTCAACAACCTTACGATCAAGAACTGGTTCCCGCTACCGCCGATCGATGATCTCTTTGATCAGTTGAGTGGAGCTAGGGTATTTTTGAAGATTGATCTGAGGTCAGGTTATCATTAGGTGAAGGTGAAGAGGGAGGATATCCCAAAGACAGCCTTCAAGATGCGGTATGGCCAGTTCGAGTTTTTGGTGATGCCGTTTGGGTTGACTAATGCCCCGACGGTATTCATGAACCTGATGAACAAGGTGTTCCACCAGTACTTAGACAAGTTCATGGTGGTGTTCATCGATGATATTTTGGTGTACTCGAAGACCACAGAGGAGCATGAGGAGCATTTGAGAGTGGTTCTGGAGACTCTCAGGAATGAGGAGCTTTATGGCAAGCTCTCGAAGTGTCAGTTCTTCCTAGACCGAGTTGATTTCCTGGGTCATGTTGTGACTGGAGAGGGGATCTCAGTTGACCCGAGGAAGATCACGGCAGTTTAGGCGTGGGCAGCACCAACTTCAGTTGTGGAGATCAGGAGCTTCCTGGGATTGACAGGCTACTACAGGAGGTTCGTTCAGGATTTCTCTCGCATTACAGAGCCATTGACTAGGCTGACCCAGAAGGACGCAGAGTATATCTGGTCAGAGGAGTGTCGCTTTTGATGAGTTGAAGAAGCGGTTGGCGAAAGCTCCGATTCTGACTTTGCTATCAGGATCAGGCAGGTTCACTATCTACAGTGACGCCTCTGGGAAGGGTTTGGGTTGTGTCTTGCAGCAGCATAGGAAGGTAATTGCTTATGCTTCCAGACAGTTACGTCCGCATGAGAAGAACTACCCTACCTACGATTTAGAGTTGGCGACAGTTATTTTTGCCTTAAAGTTATGGAAACACTATTTATACGGAGAGCGTGTGAAGATCTTCACAGACCACAAGCGCTTGAAGTATGTGTTTACACAAAAGGAGCTCAATATAAGGCAGCACAGATGGTTGGAGTTGATGAAGGACTTCGACATTGCACTGCAGTATCATCCAGGGAAGGCCAACGTGGTTGTCGATGCTTTGAGCAGATATCCGACAGCCATGTGTTTGACGGCAGATCGTCACTTACTAGCAGATCTGGAGAGCCTGGGGATCGAGGTGCTAGTGCCAGGAGTGGAGATGCAGATGTAGGGTCTGTAGATTCAGTCGAACTTGATTGAGAGGATCAAGTCAACTCAGTTCGATGATATTGCTCTGTGGTGCATCCGAAAGCAGGCTCGAGCAGGGTTGGTGGACGAGGAGTTCACTATTGCAGATGATGGCGCATTGAGGCACGGTTCCAGACTGCGTGTGCCTAGTAGAAATCTTTGGAAGCAGGTCATGCAGGAGGCCCACCGTTCTTAGTACTCTATGCATCCAGGTGCAAGCAAGATATATAGAGATCTGAGGGAGCATGTATGGTGGTGTGGGATGAAGCGGAAGGTAGCATGCTTCGTCGCTAGATGCTTAGTCTGCCAGCAGGTGAAGGCAGAGAGGCAGAGGCCAGGAGGGTTGTTGCAGCCGTTGCCCATTCCGGAATGGAAGTGGGAACACATCACGATGGACTTCATTTCGGGATTACCGTATACCCCAGGAGGGAAAGATGCGATTTGGGTCATCGTAGACAGGTTGACCAAATCAGCTCACTTTTTGCCATTTAAAGTGGGTACGTCTACAGAGAGGCTGGCGGAGATGTATATGCGGCAGATCATCAGGATTCATATAGTTCCGGTGAGCATTGTCTCGGATCGGGATAGTCGTTTTACTTTCCATTTCTAGAGGAGTCTGTAGACTAGTTTGGGCACTCAGCTCAAGTTTAGTACTGCATACCACCCTCAGACGGACAGACAGTCAGAGAGGACTATTCAGACACTCGAGGACATGCTGCGGACTTGTGTCTTGGATTTTGGAGGATCCTAGAAGGATCACCTGCACTTAGTGGAGTTTGCATACAACAACAGTTTTCAGGCCAGCATTGAGATGTCACCGTTCGAGGCATTGTACGGACGTAGATGTCGTACACACTTGTCTTGGGATGACATCGGGAAGCAAGCTTTATTGGGACCTGAGATGGTTGTGGATGCAGCCGAGAAGGTGAAGCTCATCAGAGATTGTCTTCGCGTGGCGTAGGACAGACATCGGCATTGGGCCGATAGCCACCGTAGACCGTTAGAGTTCGAGGTACAGCTTAGAGATAGGATTAGGAGTAGGATTGTTTATTTTGTGATTTTATTGATCATGTTTGATTTTTATAGTTAATTTGAGACATTGATTGTGTTTAGGTCGGAGATCTGGTTTTTCTGAGGATATCTTCGACACGTGGTACCATACGTTTTAGTGGAGGTGGGAAGCTTAGCCCGCGCTTCATCGGACCTTTCGTTATCAGCGGGAGAGTCGGTGACGTAGCTTACAGGCTAGATTTGCCACCTGCATTAGTGGGAGTCCACAACGTATTTCACGTGTCACAGTTGAGACGGTACATGGCGGACCCTAACAATGTACTCGATCATTTGGAGATCGAGGTGGGACCTACTCTTAGCTATCCAGAGCAGCCTGTGTAGATTCTGGATCGACAAGAGAAGGTACTGAGGAACCAGACGATACCCTTGGTTCGTGTCGCATGGAGGCATCATTCTCTAGGAGAGTCTACCTGGGAGCGGGAGGATGAGATGCGCGAGCGATACCCTTATCTTTTTGGACCTTGAGGTATGATTTTCTATCCTTCTCACCAGTTTAGTTTTGCCTTTCAATTTCAAGGACAAAATTCTTTTAAGGAGGGTAGACTTGTCACTACCACATTTTTGGCTTGAGGGTATTTTGGTCATTTTGACTTTTTGGTGATTTTGAATTTTTATTAATTAAATGTGCGCTAATTGTTAGGTTGAGGCTTGACCTAGAAACTTAGCCTAATCTAGATTAGCCTTGGGCTTAGTGTATTGATTAGGGTAACCGAGTAACGATAAGGTTATTAATATCTAGATATTCTAGGTAAGATATTTTACTCTTAGGATATTTGTGGAAAAGTTAGCCCTATGACTAGTTGAACCAATAGGGAAGCTTAGAATTGGGTGGACAACTCCTAGCCACTCATCTAGACCTAAAACCTAACCCTAATTGATCTATGGCAGCCATCAAATACCCCCTTCCTATAAAGCATCATTAACAAGGCCCCTTGCCTCTTTTTACACTTGCTTAGAACCCTAAAAGTTTCTCCCCAAATTCCTTCTCCTAATATCCAAATCAAGCCCAAATTGGTCCTAATCAATTGCATCATCACCCTCTACCATAGTGGAAGCTAGTAGGGAATTGCTAGCTAGGATTTGAATTGCTTTGGTCATTTGAAATTCAAAGGAAAACCCTCAACCTCACCCTTCTCATTGAGATTCATTCTCAATAGGTAAATCCTATCAAACCCTTATAAAATCATGTTTTATTTTCATAGATGCATGCATATAGGTATACCCTAGCTGTAGAGTTAGTTTGGTGCTAGGTAGTGTCCATTTCGTGTCCGTATCGGACACGTATCAGTGACTTTAACAAGGTATTCGATGAAATGTTTATGAGAAATAAATTGTGTTAATTTCAGGATCTATTTGAATGGAAAATTAGTTTATTATATGTAAATCACTAATCAACTTGACTGAGTCAAAGTTAGGGTGCTTTTCGTGTCCAAAATGGACACGTACCACGCGCGCGCTGACACCACACAGTGCCCTGCTACCCGTTCAGCATATTGGACACGACACGCCACGTGGCGGCCTGCCACTTGGCATAGACCAAGGGGCAGTGTCTGACAACACCCCCCTTGAGTCTCGTGTCACCTTGTGTCGTATCGGAGGAGAAATCCTATGCGTACTGGTTTTGTACACAGCATGTGCACATAAATTTTGCTCTCTGATACGGGCTTCCCGTATGGACACGGCGACACTTGGGCTCGTGTCAGGGTCCTAGGCACGAAGCCCTATGTTGGGCGAACTCAGGGACACGAGCACGTGTCATGAATTGACTCGTGTCGTGTGCACGAGGTCACGACACGCGTGCACGAGCCTGTACACAAACTGTGCACTACAGGTTCCTGTCCTGTGTTTCCTAGCATTGGACACTTCGTGTCCACTCTAGTGGACACGAATGACACCCCTAGACACATGAACACATGGGGAACACACGTTTATGCCTGATATTTAAATTCATCTGATTTTTGGTTTCGAATTGGAGGTTCATGTATCAGTCGGGTTGTTCAGTTGGGTTATTGAACTGACACTTGATTCATTAATGTCTGTTTCCTGAGATTAAAGTTAAATCGGTTTTGGTTTTAAGGTTGTGTAATATGTATGTATAGTTGTTTGTTAAGTTCATTTGAGGTTTAATGTTAATTCTAGAATGGTCATCACTGAGATTTCAAGTAATTGGTTAAACATGAGAGATTCAATGTCTTTTAACTGAGATGGCATGTATATCCTGAGATTTCAAGAATGACTGACATGTTTGTGAACTGGAATGGTTGTTAGGAAGTTAACTGAGAATTCCAGTGGATGTTTTAAACTGAGATTCTAATATCTAAGTGAAGACTGGTTTTAAGTGGACTGAAAAACTGAAATGAAGTGAACCTGAAACTAAATGGTAGGTAAAACCTGAGATTAAACCTAATGTAGAACTGAATTTGGAATGACATTACCTATGTGTATATATGAGATTTAACTGAAATGGGAATTAGTTTAGAATGTTAAACTGTTTTGTGTTAATGTGATATATGTTAGTTTAGTTAGGAATTAACCTGAAATGTTAAACTAAGGTTTAGGAATGTGGAATGAGAAATGAAATCCTGAGAATTCAGTGAGCTTTAAACTGAAATTTCATATGTATATAGATGAGAATGGTGTGATTGGTTAACCTAAACATTGTTTTGAAATGAGTTGATTACAACTGTTAAACTGGTTTGGGGTTAAGGGAGTTAAAAACTAAGAACTAGTGACTTGTTGACCTAATATTGCCTATAAAATTTCTGAGTTATATGATAACTGAAAACACATTTAACTTGTAATGATACCCAATGCCATGTGCTCTTTAACCCTTACTTGTATTCCATAGTCCACACACACACATTTCACTTTCTAAATTCCTTCTTCCTTCTTCAATATATATATATATATATATATATATATATATATATATATATATATATATATATATATATATATATATATATATATAGCTTTCCTACATAATTATATACATATTGATTATATGAGTGATACCTATATGTGCAATATAGTGTATATATATTATAAATGTGTATTGTATAAGTAGGGTTGTATTGGTAATGGTGTATAGGCCTAGAGGTAGTGTTGACCTAAGTTGACTAGAGTGACCTAGAATAGTGGACTTGACCTAGTTGACTTACAGTTGACCAAACTCTATGGTTGACCCAGTTTGACTAGATGTTGACTTGGGTTGACCCAGAGTTGACCATGTTTGACTTTGACCTAGTTTGACCTAAAAATTATGTAGATTGCATTACAAACTTCATTTACCTTATGATAAACACATTATGACCTGTGTTGCTCTAAATGGGACTCATCTACTCTGCATGGACATTTACACTTACCAGATACTCAGGATATCAGACGAGTACATTCTCTGACCGTTTCATACTTGCTAGAACTTATATTCCTGCTCTAGATTTACTTTACTTGTATGTTGTCACGTTGGTAACACTGATTGGTACTATATGGATCTTTTTATGATATGTTATCCTCCTCAGGAGAATCAGGTACTTCATGTCTTGTGCATTTCACTTACATCATGTATCGTCATGCTTCACTATTCATGTATACTCTGGAGTCTCATGTACTCTCATGTTCACAGAGCCCCCATGAATCAATTTCACGTATGCTCTCATCTATGAGTGAAATCTTGAATCTTAACGTAACATGTCTGGATCCTTGTGTATTGATTGGGGTTGGGGGAGTAGAAATAGCATGTGAATAATTCCAAAGTAGTATAATCATGATCAACCTCTCTTGAATCACCTCAACATGTTCACATGTCTATCTTGTACTCTGATTCACTAGTCACTGGTAGTTCTCTACTTATAGTAGATATTTCTATTACAGTTATCTCTTTTACTTCATGTACATTCCTTCAGTTATTCACATATCGTACTCTATTGCATGTTTATTATCTTCTGACATGATATGAACTGCGTGAGATATATTGTGCTCGTTCCTGTCCTGACTGGACCTGTTGATATATTACAGAGGATGTGGATGAGGCTTTCTGTACTACCTATTATGAAGCAGCCTTAGACGACACTTGCGAGCTGGACTCTCAGGAGGACCCAGCTCTAGCTGATGTTATCACCCCTACTGCCTAGACTAGTTTAGTTAGGCTTTATCTTACATATGTTGTCATTTGGGATTTGAGTTGTATTATGTTTTATTATTGTGTCATTTAGACACTTAGACTTATTTCCCTTTCTGTTCGTACTTCCTTTGAGATTTTCATATTTATGACATCGTTCTATTTCTGCCTTAGATATGATTGAGACTGTATTTTGTATTGTCACCTCCACTCGGAGTGTATATACTGTACAGGTACCTTATATTGTTAGATGTTGTGACCTAGGACAGCGTTCTAACGTCGACACTGCGGCGTAGGCTGGACGTACCCACTTCTCGTGCCCTTACTCTAGGGTGCGGGCCGTGACAATCTTTGGACGACCGCCGTCAAGGAAAAAAACGTCTTCATGTTTGCTCAAATATCAGAAGAAAGGCATCATCAAAGGGCTATTGGTTTTCCTATTTGATCAATATATTTTTCATATTTATTAAGTCTAGGAATACAATGTACAGTGCGTCGTACTGGCAAATAGGCTATCCAAGAAACATTTTCAAAATACACTTTCATTTTGAAAATAAGCCTACCTACAAAAGCCCAAACTACTTCCTAACTGCTTGATCTTTTCAAAAAGCCCAAAACAAATTTGCAAAAACCCTGACAGAACTCCAACAGAATTCGGCCCAATTTTGGCCCGAATTCGGCCAGAGTTCGGTTAGTGGACATTGGATTTTGAACTCGATCCTTCTGCAGTTACAGCTCTTGCCGAGATTTTCTCATAGAGTTCTGTCCGAATTCTGTCAGAACTCTGCCTTTGAAAAAACTATAAATAGAGAAGGATTTCGATCATTTCAACACACCAATTCACTTTCATATCTCTTCTCTATAAGCCTACTACTTCTTCCAAAGTGTTCAAAAGCTTTCATTTTCAAATTCCAAGCCAGTTACAATCCTCTAATCGATTTGCCAGTGCGATACGGTCTAGAAGCTTCAGAGCAATTGTAATTAGAGGCTTGATTGAAGAAAGTCTCTTCACAAGTGAAGTTGGTCGAGTACTTCAAATCAAAGCTCGTGTTCGTAGAAGTTGCAAGGACTTCGTATGAAAACTTGCGGTTTATTCCAATAGTGGATTCAACTGGAAGCTAGAGTTCTTTCGATTGGACTAGTCCTCACAAGAGGAAAACCAGTATACATCCTTGTGTTTGCGTTTGCTCTCTGATCTCTATTTTTCATTTACATATCTGTGATATATATTATGTGATCTTGCTGCTAATATTTTTAATTAGCTATATTCTGCTGCCTACTTTATTCACCCCCCTCTAGAGTATTGTGCTTTACAATTCGTTCCTACACATGTGCTCATCATGTACATCACGTACTCCTTGTACTCGTATTTATTCATGTACACACATGTGCTCTCATGTACTCTCATGTTCACATGTGCTTCATGTATAACCAACAATCATGTACGTAACGTAACTTGAACGGATCCTTGTGTATTGATTGGGGCAAGGTTGTAGAAGTGGTTATGTAATTAAATCCCATAGTGTAATCATGTACATATCGATTATATCTTCACGTATAATTGAATTACTGTAGAATAATCATATACAACCTAAACCGATTACAACCATTTTGTGCTCTGAAACACTTATATTTATTTACAGTTCTTATTTTATATATATATATCATCTTGTACTCAAATTTTGTTTACATTCACTGTTCTTGTACATCTCTTTACAGCGTTTCACGTATTTTATGCTATTGCTCGTTCTATATTTCCTACCATGCTATGGAACTGCTTTCAAAGATATGTATTTGTTTATGTCTTGACTGGACCCATTGATAAAATATTACAGAGAACCTAGAGGACTTTTGCACCACCTACTACGGAGCTGACGTAGATGACACCTGTGACTTGGACCCTCAGGAGGATCGAGTTTGCATTGAGGAGACTACCATAGTTCCTAGGCTAGACTGCTAGGATTTTATCTATCTTATTTCAGTTGTCTTGAGATGTATTGTTATATATTCTGTTGTGGTGTTGATAACACTTAAACCTATTTCATTTCTTGTTGTATCTCACATTGAGTATTTCATATCTATCTGATTCGTGCTGGTTATCTATCTCTAGTTATTGTGATTGAGTTGTATCTTCTGAGTTGTCCTCCGACTGGAGAGTATATTCTGTACAGGTATATTTATACTGTGTTAGATGTTTGAGACCTAGGACAGCGTTCTACCGCTGACACTGCGACGTAGGCTGGACGTGCCTATGGTCTCGTACCTTACACTGGGTGTGGGTCGTGACAACCTCTCTAGTACATGCCCAAATAGAGGACAGAATACTATGACCCCCCCGGAGTCAGCTGTGGACCCTGGAACATCTCGGGTGGCAGAGACTACTAGAGTGGAAGAGAGGGTAGAGGATGGCCTACAGGAAGGGGACCGGCAGATGGAGGATGCCAGTGGACTAGGTCCGACTATCTCCTTGCAATCGGAGCATCCCAGTAGGGTTATAGTTACTTTTACTGTCCAGAGGAGTATGGTCACCAGAGGCATGACAACGTCGGGACAAAAGCATCAGGAAGAAGGTGGTAGGTTCGAGAAGAGAGTCTATAGCAGGAAGAGACATGCTGGCCTACTATACGATGGACACCCACGGGAGGAAGGCCATATGCCTGGCTACAGCGAGTCGTTTTGTGTGGACAACCCGGCTTGGGCCCTGATGCTCACCCAAACAGCGAATCAGCATACTACTACTCCTGGCTTGGAGGAGGTCATGGTGACGACGGATGTGGTACCATCTCCGGGTACTGGTCCAGAAGGGTTTCAGGGGGTCCCCTCTTAATATTTAATGGCGGCAATCGCCTGGAATATCAAAGGTGCATGCTCTTTAGGGAGATGGAGAGAGATTTGTGAGGTCTTACACAGAGAAAAGTGTGACATCTCTGTATTGTTGCAGACTAAGATTAAAGGAGAGAAGACGCTAGCCCGACGGACTCCCCCAATTGGGTTCAAATCTACAACCTGGCAATATGAGACATTGCTAGGATATGGGTCAGATGGAATAGCAATAACTAGGATGGTGATTTGACCCTCATGTCGGAGCAGCTTATTGCGATCTCTTTCAAGAACATGGGAGGATTCTGATTCATGCTTGGAGCAGTTTATGGTCACAACGACAGACGGCGCAGGGATGGCCTATGGAGAGATATCTCCCAGGTGGGCTACTTAGCAGATAGTCTGCACCTCTCTTGCTTCTGTTGGGCAATTTCAATGCTCTATTTCACAGGCACGAGAAGGTGGGAGGCCGTTCTGTTCTGGATCAGATCCTATATGACTTCCAATAGTGTCTCCTGAAGTCTGGCCTAAGGGAGCTGGAGAGAGCAGGGCACATCTGGACTTGACACAATAAAGTTGTTCATTATAGAGTTGCATGCCAGCTCGACAGGGCCCTGGATAATAGTGAGTGGTTCTGCTGCTTCCTGAATTCAGTGGCAGAGGGCCTTGCTGCTGGGACTGGTGATCACTCCCCGATCAGGGTTGGCTTTACTGAGCGTCCCACTTGGAAATCGTACCCTTTCTGCTACAACAACAGCTATTACTTGTCTGGGGGCTATATGGAGGCAGTGGACGAGGGGCTTCGCTAGGGAATGGCTCAGTTCCGCATGGTGCACATCCTCAAGCGTACTAAGAGGGCTATTCGGAGCTGGGTGAAAAACATGCCCCGACCATCTCTGGAGGACAAGGAGGCTGAACTCAGGGCTACCCAGGACTCCATGCAATCTGATATTCTGGATGGGCTCTTAGCGGCATGGAAAAAGGAATTGATAGGAGAAGTCAACATTCTTCGACTCCAGAAGGAAATTAGTATGGCACAACGCGCTAAATGCTCCTAGCTTAAGGAGGGGTACCGCTGCTCCAAGTTCTTCTACAACGTGATTCGTACCAGACAACACAGAAATAGTATCTCTCATCTACTTGATGGAGAGGGCAAGCTGGTTGGCGACCCAACTGCGATCTAGGGGGAGGCTGTTAGGTAATATTCAGAATTATATTTCCAAACTAACTATATGTCTGTATTTTCAGATATCATCACAAAGCAGCTGGTGACGCCATATGGCAACAGCTAGTTACTTTTGCCGGTCAGGCAGGAGGAGATGGAGACTATTGTCATGAAGGCGGACCCTAACAAGACCCTAAGGCCGGATGGGTTTAGCAGTGGGTTCTACAAGCGCCACTGGGATTCCTTGAAGATGCCAGTTCTTGAAGCTGTACAGGGATTCTTCACAGAGGAGAAATTGCTGAAGGAGCTCAATCACACGTTCTTGACCCTGGTGCCGAAGAAAGAAGGGTCGACTTCGCTGGCTGACTTTCGTCCTATTGCGTGCTGAAATTATCTTTATAAGATATTTACTCACCTTATGTGTCGGCGCATGGAGGGGATTATGCAGGACCTGGTATCCCCGAACCAGGCTGCTTTCATCAAGGGCAGATCGATCGCAGAGAACAGCTTGTTCGCTCATGAGATGGTGCAGGAGTTCAATAAACCAGTAGGCGAGAAGGCGTGTGTGAAGCTGGACCTGAGGAAAGCTTATGACATGGTTAACAGGGACTTACTGTGTCACGTTGATATTAGGTTTGACAAGATATGGGTATCGAGGATTAGGGAGTGCATCTCGACCCCTACTTTCTCAGTTTTTATACAGGACATCCTATATGGATTCTTCTGCAGCAACAGAGGGTTGAGGTAAGGGGACCCCTGTCTCCCTATCTGTTCACTCTTGTCATAGAGTACTTCTCTTGTCTGATGGATTTGGCGGTGCATAGTGGACAGGTTGTGCCTTTGTACAAGCATATTATGCCACATGTTTCTCCCCTCATTTATATGGATGATCTACTGGTTCTCCTTCGGCCGACTATGAGAGGGATGACCATGCTATCTGGGACTATGGGTGAGTTCGACAAGCTTCTGGTCTTCAACTGAACCGAGAAAAGAGCCAAGTCTATTTCAGCTCTCTCTGTACGCTGAAGGAGGAAAGAACGGCAACCCTAGGCATTAAAAAATGGGAGCTGCCAGTTAAATACCCGGGGGTGCCTCTGACAGTTAACTATACAAGGGATCTGGACGGTCAGAACCTGGTGGAGTATGCTCAGAGGAGGGTAGAAGGATGTCAGTCAGCTGGCCTGTCCTTTGGGGGTCGCATTGAGCTAGTAAGGTTAGTCATCTCTACCCTGGCGCTATTCTGGCTCCAATCCTTCCTAGTTCCGGTGGCCACTATCAGGAAGGTGGAGAGTATCTGTACCAGCTTCTTCTGGAGAGTGGGCATCTATGTGATTTCCTGGGAACAACTTTGTCGACCTCGGAAGGAGGGTGGGGTCGGGCTCATACCACTCCTGGTAGTCAGGGAGGCCTCGGGGCTGAAGATGGCATGGAGGTTCATTAAAGGCGGGTCGTTATGGGCGGACTGGATGTCCAGTCGATACGTGATGATGGACAACTACTGGACCTGTGCCCTCAACACTAACACTCGGTGACTTTCAAGAATATTCATCGTTATAGAGCTATTCTTAAATCTTCTATTCGGCGGATAATGGACAGGTATTGACCTTTAGCTGGACCCTTGGATGGAGCATCGATCGTTGCTAGAGATACTGTGTGACCATCTACACAGGGAGGCTGGTAGAGGGATGAAGTGTCAGTATATTATCAGGAATGGTGAATGGAGGCCAGAGTTATATCGCCATACGACCGAGCTTGAAGCGGCTATTCGAGCGGTAGACATTGACCCGAGTCAGCCGGCTGATAGATGGATTGGGATCCGCCTACAAATTCTTGAGCTATAGGAAAATTCCAATTAAAGAGTTGCTACAACGTGGTTCGCCAAACGAACCCTAGGAGTGTAACGCCCCAGTCCCAAAATACGTAGGACTAGGAACGTAGACATGCCAGCTGTATTCATACGAAGTATACTTCAATATATGGAAGCCTCGTATAAATACATAAGCTGTAAAATGCAGTAGAAACCATAACTAATCTTATCCACATAAAAATAAATGAAATAAAGATGTCATATAATGAGAAAGAATTGTCTTGATACAATATGTTGGGCGGAGACAAATCCACTACCAACAAAATAAGGAAAAGTACATAGAAAATGAAATGAGTGGCGAGCGAAGCGAAGACGATCCAAATACAATCATCCTTGAAGAAATAGGGCGGATCATGGCTAGAGCTAGAGCACCTGCGAAAGACAATAGTACACACCTGGAGAGATAACCAGGTTCTCAGAGGGACGTAACAAGACACATAATATCATGCCATATAAACTGAATAAATATTGCTCAAATAAATAAGTAAATCGAATTATAACATGGTCCAATACGCACCTACTGAACGAGCGTACCATCCCCCCAACCAAACAAGGACAGGAGATGGTAAACTAATTTATGGTAACGTGTCTTTCTATGCTAATAATCCAATATGGTATCCGGACCCCAACAAGGTTCAATACCTTCTCATCGAAGTAGTAAGTCACACCTACAACCAAACAAGGACAAGATGTGACGAACTAATCCGCGACAAGTTATTGTTCCAAGCCACGGTCAGATACAAGTACCCAAACCAAAAGTACTCGTACCTAACGGATAAGGTAGCCTACCGTTCTAAGTGATATGTAGTTAAGAACAATCCTTCCTACGCATGGACCCTGGCTGAATAGGATCGGCATAGTCCCCCTTGGGCACCAGAGGCCCCATCAGTAAGAGCATGATGTTCCGCAGAATCGTCAGTGGCCGTCAGTAATCATGGGTAATCTGACCCGCGTCTCCGGCGGAGCTCACGGGTTACAAAAGGGAAAGTGCATCGAAGCCCATACGCTAAAGAATTGTCCTCTCCGCCCAATGCCTACTGTGTTGTATCCACAACACAAACCACTATAACCGCTAAGTCAAACTAGCATGCAATCTCTATTAGCGGTTATTCCTATCGCACGGCTTGTACGTACTGGTGGCCAGCCAATCACGCACTTTCGTGTTCTATGTGGGACACACAACTTCGTGTTACAACGTGTCAAGGCCAATGAATGCAACACACAAGGTGGTCCCTTAAATCTAGGCTTAATTTGTAAGAAAAATAATACATAGCAGGAATTATAAATGAACAGTAAGTTCTAACAGTTATGTCATGTATCACAGTTTATTTTGCATAAAAAAAATAAATAATACATGGAATATGAGATAAAAATAAGTAAACATCAAATGGCAAGGTGTCTTGCCTGGTAGAGCGCCTGGTGTGCTGCGATAATCATGGTGGCATGAACTGCGACTTCGGTACAACAACTATGCAAGGTGACCTCGGGTGGTGAAACGGATAGTTCCATTGGGTCCAGAATAGTCAAATTAGTTAAGGTGGACATAAAATAGTCTCGAAAAGGGCGAAGGAATAGGAATAATAGGACTGGTTACGGACAGGGGGAAAATCAAAGAATTAATGGATAAATATTATATATATACGAGTTTTTAGAAAATATTTATAATTCCTAAACTAGTTTTCACGAGTCAAAATATTTATAAGGAAAATGCTAAAAACCTAAAGTCAAGAAAAAAATCGTTTTCGGCAAAAACTCTAAGTTTGTAAAGATACGACTCTAGATAGAATATTTTATTGCCAAAATATTTATATAAATAATATTTTCCTAAAACTTTTATGAATAATAATATTTAGCAATATATACTTTTGCAAGTAACAACACTAATAATCATAATAAAAATAATGAGAATAATAATAATAATAACTATCTTTAACAAATAATAATAATGATGACAAATAATAATAATAATGAGAATAATAATAATAGTAGTAATATTATTAATACTGTACAAAATATTATGTTAATGAAAACAACTAATAATGTACTAACCATAATAATAGTACTAATAATGAAATAAGAATAACAATGAAATATTAATAATATTAATAATAATAATAACAAATAAAATACTAATAATAATAATATTTAGTAATATATAAAACAAAACAAAATAAATAAATAATGATAATAATAATAATAATGATAATAATAATAATAATAATAATAATTAATAAAATAACTAAACCATTACTGTGTCTTCCCTAAGAAGACTCGGAGGAAAAAAAAACAAAGGGGAGAGGGAGAGTCATGGGAGAGAGAGAGAAGGGAGGTGGCGGTCGGCGGGTTCGAGTCGGCGAGGGTCAGAAGAGAGGAGGCCAGAGCGAGGGGAGATCGGAAGAAAAGGAGGGTGCGGGAGGCTGGTGGCGAACGCCGGCGTTCGGGGAGATCGGGGAGGCGTGGCGCCGGCGTACGGGGAGATCGGGGTTTTCGGCCAGTGGAGCAGCTCAGCGACGGCGCAGGGAGGGGTTCCCGGCAGTGGCGCGTGCGGAGGCTCGGTGGCGCGCGCGCGGCGGAGCTGGAGAGAGTAGGAACCGGCGGAGAGGGTTAGGAGCTCGCCGGGCGGAGGGTTTCGGGAGAGCTGGGCTCGAAAGAGGGAGGCGGTCGGGCTGAGCTCGCCGGCCACTCACGAGGGCGGCGGCTGACGCTAAGGAAGAAGAGACGCGCGCGGAGGTCTCAGCGCTGGGCCGGTTGCGGAGGAGGATGAGGCGGCGGAGCGGCGGTTGGTCGCCATCGCTGGGCGGAGGAATAGGAGCTAGGAAAAAGGGGGTCGGGCTCGACGCTGATGGCCGGAGATGGCGCGCTGTGGCGTGGCGACGAGTCTAGGGAAGGGGGTTTTTTTCTTCTCCCACCCCCTTTTCTTTTGTCCCTCGCGGTGGTGATGATGTGGTGGTCGCCGAAATTGCCATGTGGGCTGGTTGTGGCAACGGATGTAGGTGGCGATGGTGGTGGCAGTGGGCGGACATAGGGAAGGCCGGGGGTTGTCCGGGACACGCGACTGGTGATTTGGGAAAATCCAGGAGGAAATGGGGTGTACCGATGGTGACGGTTGTGGCTGGTGGTGGAGTGGAGTCGACGGGGTGGCTGCGGTTGGTGTCGAGGATGTGATGATGACGACGGAGATAGTGGTGGCAGCGGGTGGCTATGGTCCGGGTGGAGTTTAGAGTTAGGATTAGGGCTAGGGTTTACTGTTGCGTGTCGGGGTGTGTCCGACACAACAGAGAGGCTCGGGAGAGGTGTTCTGCGAGACACGAAATTGTTTTGACGTCCGGGGTTGTCGGACGCAGAAATCAATGTACTTGTACAAGGGATAAATAGTGGATGGGGTAGGGGACACGGACACGATGCACCAACTTGGGTTGTGGAAAATTTGTGGATGATAAAAATATTGGAGGAGTACCTGCCTATTTATAGGATGTGGGAATTCCCAATTGGATAGGAACTAGGAATAGTTTAAACCCAAAAATAGATAATCCGTAATTTAATTTAAATCAATTTAAACCCAAATCCAATCCAAATCCAATTAAATCTATTTAAATTCCCTTAGTTTAAAATCAAATCAATAACTCAAATTCCAATTATAGATATTAACTTAATCTATTTAAATGTATCCATGGAATCAAATCAAAATTTATATTGTCACAAATATTTCAAAAATATGTTTTCCAAAAATACTATAATAATTAATTTCAAAAATACATTATTATTTAAAATAAACAAATAAATAATTACGAAAAATATATATTTGTACAAATAATATTTATATAGATATACTTTTCTAATTTACCATTTTATAGGAAAAATTTATTTATTATTATAACTATATAAATGAAAGGCTTTTCATAAAAGTCATAAACTTGAAAATAATAGCTAGAAATAATTTTTGTCTACATTAAAAATAATAAAAATAATATTTTTCAAAAATATGTACGCTCGCATATATTCGCACTCGACGAGCAAGAAAAATAATTTCGTGCGCGACGTACAATACGACTACGCGACGTACAATACAAAACTTTAAATCGGTACCAAATTTAATAATAAAAAAATAGTAGAAATTTAGGGGTTTTACATCCTACCCAACATAAAAGAATTTCGTCCTCGAAATTAAGAATTAGTAGGGGGTGAGAGGATACAAGGGGGTATCAATGGGGATCCAATGATGACAATATTTTCACAAAATCATGTCGTAAGAAATCGCGATCTAGATCGTAGAAAAACAATACGGTATGGTCACGGGTAGCGAATGAGAGTCATGATTAAGAGAATGAAATAGATTCGCTTTAATTAAGCGATTAGAGGATCTTGATAGGGTCGAATAGTTTAGGATAGCAATATCGAGTGAGAATGGTCATAGCCGATAGGAAGGCTAGAGGAAGTTCTAGCGCAACGCCTTCGTTCTTCGAAAATTGGTGAAGGCGAAAGCAATATAGAGTTCGAAGGAGGCGTTATCGAATACGAATACGTGATTCAAAGGCGATCGAAGAATTTCAAAAGAATTGTCAAGGCAGTCGTGGATGGGACTCTAGAGGACAAGTTTAACTATATCCTCATCCACGTAGAATAATAGGCAAAAGCGAACCAAAGTGCACTTGGTTGATCAGACCATTATGCACCGGTTCTGATTAGACAACATGTTAGTGGGAGCTCTTCCAATAACATATGTCTTGAACAAGCTCGATAAAAGATAAGCTTGCAAAAACTAGGCTATATTAGCATCATTAGTTTATAGTAACAATATAGGCACGATAGTAGATGAATAAAATCAATTATGAATAGTCTAAGAGTCATAAGGTTCTAAGTCTTGTTTATTCCTATACCGTCATCCTACGGTTTTATTGACCAAGGCTTGGTTGACCAGATGGGTTAAATTTTTCTAGTCTCTATGGTCTAGATAGTACTATTGGTATTTCCTTAATGGTCAAGGGTGTGTCAAGTCGTGGGATATTCTACCCAACTTAAAGAATTAAGCTAAGGATGTTTTGGGGACAACTAACTAGTAGGGTCAATCTCTAGCAAGCACGAAGGAAAGATAAGAATAGGGATGGAAGGAAGCAAGCAAGATGCAATTGATGAGTCAAACGGTAGATAAAATCAAGGAAAGAGGTCAAGTATGTGGATGAGATCCTAGACTTCTAATCATATACGCAGGCTTGCTTGGTACGGTAAAGTAACCAAACAATTTATCTGACCTGCATGGACCACCACAAAAATATGTAACGCCCCAGTCCCAAAATACGTAGGACTAGGAACGTAGACATGCCAGCTGTATTCATACGAAGTATACTCCAATATATGGAAGCCTCGTATAAATACATAAGCTGTAAAATGCAGTAGAAACCATAACTAATCTCATCCACACAAAAATAAATGAAATAAAGATGTCATATAATGAGAAAGAATTGTCTTGATACAATATGTTGGGCGGAGACAAATCCACTACCAACAAAATAAGGAAAAGTAAATAGAAAATGAAATGAGTGGCGAGCGAAGCGAAGATGATCCAAATGCAATCAACCTTGAAGAAATAGAGCGGATCACGGCTAGAGCTAGAGCACCTGCGAAAGACAATAGCACACACCTGGAGAGATAACCAGGTCCTCAGAGGGACGTAACAAGACACATAATATCATGCCATATAAACTGAATAAATATTGCTCAAATAAATAAGTAAATCGAATTATAACATGGTCCAATACGCACCTACTGAACGAGCGTACCATCCTCCCCAACCAAACAAGGACAGGAGATGGTAAACTAATTTACGGTAACGTATCTTTCCATGCTAATAATCCAATATGGTATCCGGACCCCAACAAGGTTCAATACCTTCTCATCGAAGTAGTAAGTCACACCTACAACCAAACAAGGACAAGATGTGACGAACTAATCCGCGATAAGTTATTGTTCCAAGCCACGGTCAGATACAAGTACCCAAACCAAAAGTACTCGTACCTAACGGATAAGGTAGCCTACCGTTCTAAGTGATATGTAGTTAAGAACAATCCTTCCTACGCATGGACCCTGGCTGAATAGGATCGGCATAGTCCCCCTTGGGCACCAGAGGCCCCATCAGTAAGAGCATGACGTTCCGCAGAATCGTCAGTGGCCGTCAATAATCATGGGTAATCTGACCCGCGTCTCCGGCGGAGCTCACGGGTTACAAAAGGGAAAGTGCATCGAAGCCCATACGCTAAGGAATTGTCCTCCCCGTCCAATGCCTACTGTGTTGTATCCACAACACAAACCACTATAACCGCTAAGTCAAACTAGCATGCAATCTCTATTAGCGGTTATTCCTATCGCACGGCTTGTACGTACTGGTGGCCAGCCAATCACGTGTTCTACATGCGACACACAACTTCGTGTTACAACGTGTCAAGGCCAATGAATGCAACACACAATGTGGTCCCTTAAATCTAGGCTTAATTTGTAAGAAAAATAATACATAGCAGGAATTTTAAATGAACAGTAAGTTCTAACAATTATGCCATTTATCACAGTTTATTTTGCATAAAGAAAATAAATAATGCATGGAATATGAGCTAAAAATAAGTAAACAGCAAATGGCAAGGTGTCTTGCCTGGTAGAGCGCCTGGTGTGCTGCAATAATCATGGTGGCATGAACTGCGACTTCGGTGCAACAACTATACAAGGTGACCTCGAGTGGTAACACGGATAGTTCCATTGGGTCCAGAATGGTCAAATTAGTTAGGGTAGACATAAAATACTCTCGAAAAGGGCGAAGGAATAGGAATAATAGGACTGGTTACGGACAGGGAGAAAATCAAAAAATTAATGGATAAATATTATATATATACGAGTTTTTAGAAAATATTTATAATTCCTAAACTAGTTTTCACGAGTCAAAATATTTATAAGGAAAATGCTAAAAACCTAAAGTCAAGAAAAAAAAATCGTTTTCGGCAAAAACTCTAAGCTTGTAAAGATACGACTCTAGATAGAATATTTTATTGCCAAAATATTTATATAAATAATATTTTCCTAAAACTTTTATAAATAATAATATTTAGCAATATATAGTTTTGCAAGTAACAACACTAATAATCATAATAAAAATAATAAGAATAATAATAATAATAACTATCTTTAACAAATAATAATAATGATTACAAATAATAATAATAATGAGAATAATAATAATAGTAGTAATATTATTAATACTGTACAAAATATTCTGTTAATGAAAACAACTAATAATGTACTAACAATAATAATAATAGTACTAATAATGAAATAAGAATAACAATAAAATATTAATAATATTAATAATAATAATAACAAATAAAATACTAATAATAATAATATTTAGTAATATATAAAACAAAACAAAATAAATAAATAATGATAATAATAATAATAATAATAATAATAATAATAATAATAATAATAATAATAAATAAAATAACTAAACCATTACTGTGTCTTCCCTAAGAAGACTCGGAGGAAAAAAAACAAAGAAAGACAAAGGGGAGAGAGAGAGTCATGAGAGAGAGAGAAGGGAGGTGGCGGTCGGCGGGTTCGAGTCGGCGAGGGTCGGGAGAGAGGAGGCCAGAGCGAGGGAAGATCAGGAGAAGAGGAGGGTGCGGGAGGCTGGTGGCGAACGCCGGCGTTCGGGGCGATCGGGGAGGCGTGACACCGGCGTACGGGGAGATCGGGGTTTCCGGCCAGTGGAGCAGCTCAGCGACGGCGCGGGAAGGGGTTCCCCGGCAGTGGCGTGCGCGGAGGCTCGGTGGCGCGCACGCGGCGGAGCTGGAGAGGGTAGGAACCGGCGGAGAGGGTTAGGAGCTCGTCGGGCGGAGGGTTTCGGGAGAGCTGGGCTCGAAAGAGGGAGACGGTCGGGCTGAGCTCGCCGGCCACTCACGAGGGCGGCGGCTGACGCTAAGGAAGAAGGGACGCGCACGGAGGTCTCAGCGCTGGGCCGGTCGCGGAGGAGGATGAGGCGGCGGAGTAGCGGTTGGTCGTCGTCGCTGGGCGGAGGAATAGGAGCTGGGAAAAAGGGGGTCGGGCTCGGCGCTGATGGCCGGAGATGGCGCGCTGTGGCGTGGCGACGAGTCTAGGTAAAGGTTTTTTTTTCTTCTTCCACCCCCTTTTCTTTTGTCCCTCGCGGTGGTGATGATGTGGTGGTCGCCGGAATTGCCATGTGGGCTGGTTGTGGCGGCGGATGTAGGTGGCGATGGTGGTGGCAGTGGGCGGACATGGGGAAGGCCGGGGGTTGTCCGGGACACGCGGCTGGTGATTTGGGGAAATCCAGGAGGAAATGGGGTGTGCCGATGGTGACGGTTGTGGCTGGTGGTGGAGTGGAGTCGACGGGGTGGCTACGGTTGGTGTCGGGGATGTGATGATGACGACGGAGATGGTGGTGGCAGCGGGTGGCTATGGTCCGGGTGGAGTTTAGAGTTAGGATTAGGGCTAGGGTTTACTGTTGCGTGTCGGGGGTGTGTCCGACACAACAGAGAGGCTCGGGAGAGGTGTTCTGTGAGACACGAAATTGTTTTGACGTCCGGGGTTGTCGGACGCAGGAAATCAATGTACTTGTACAAGGGATAAATAGTGGATGGGGTAGGGGACACAGACACGATGCAGCAACTTGGGTTGTGGAGAATTTGTGGATGATAAAAATATTGGAGGAGTACCTGCCTATTTATTGGATGTAGGAATTCCCAATTGGATAGGAACTAGGAATAGTTTAAACCCAAAAATAGATAATCTGTAATTTAATTTAAATCAATTTAAACCCAAATCCAATTAAATCTATTTAAATTCCCTTAGTTTAAAATCAAATCAATAACTCAAATTCCAATTATAGATATTAACTTAATCTATTTAAATGTATCCATGGAATCAAACCAAAATTTATATTGTCACAAATATTTCAAAAATATGTTTTCCAAAAATACTATAATAATTAATTTCGAAAATACATTATTATTTAAAATAAAAAAATAAATAATTACGAAAAATATATGTTTGTACAAATAATATTTACATAGATATACTTTTCTAATTTACCATTTTATAGGAAAATTTTATTTATTATTATAACTATATAAATGAAAGACTTTTCATAAAAGTCATAAACTTGAAAATAATAGCTAGAAATAATTTTTGTCTACATTAAAAATAATAAAAATAATATTTTTCAAAAATATGTACGCTCGCACATATTCGCACTCGACGAGCAAGAAAAATAATTTCTTGCGCGACGTACAATACGACTACGCGACGTACAATACAAAACTTTAAATCGGTACCAAATTTAATAATAAAAAAATAGTAAAAATTTAGGGGTTTTACAAGGAACGAGGATTACGACTTCATCTGGTGCAAGGACCTAGCTCGTAAGATGCAATTATGCATCTACCGGCTGATGTTGGGCGCGCGACTGCTGACAAGAGATAGGCTCATTACGTTTGGGAACCCCATCCCCAATCCCAAATATATGCTGTGTGAAGTAGGTGATGAATCTATGAGACATTTGTTCTTTGAGTGCAATGTGTCCTGTTATATCTGATCTGAACAGTGTCGCAGATCGTTGGGTGGCTGTGACACAGACAGAGACGTACGAGACATCATTACGGAGATTCGTGGCCAGAGAGGTATGGGACATGTTTGGTTCAAGACCGCCAGATTGCGACTAACTGTCTTGGTTTGGCATGTGTGGAGGGAACGAAACCATCATATTTTTGAGGGGCTCTCCACTCTCCCTATAGGCATACTTCACAATATTGAGTTTGATGTAAATGCTATGTCAGCCTAGTAGGGTGAGAGGTCCATGAGATGTACTGTAAGCACATGATTTTGGAATAAATTTTACCATTTTTCCAATATATATATATATATATATATTTATATATATATATATATATATATATATATATATATATATATATATATTTATATATATATATATATATATATATATATATATATATATAGAGAGAGAGAGAGAGAGAGAGAGAGAGAGAGAGAGAGAGAGAGGGATCCACATCCCCTCTTTTTTTGCATCTCGAAACATCTCCATGTTAACAACCGTTGGATCTTGTTTAAGTCATCTAATCTTAGCCGTTGATTTGAGTCATTCAAATCAATGGTTAAGATTAGATGACTTAAAACAACATATGGCGGTGGATAGCATGGGAATATATATATATATATATATATATATATATATATGTCCGGATCAGAAGTTCTGCCTGCGGATCCTGCGGTAGCCTCGTTGTCTTCGACCGTTGGATCGAACGGACGCGTGCGCACCCTCCGATCCGATTGTGTAGGGGAGGCGGGACTTCGGCAAGGCTCCCTCCAAGAAACTTTTGATCCGCGCGTGCTCTCTCTCTCTCTCTCTCTCTCTCTATATATATATATATATATATATATATATATATATATATATATATATATATATATATATATATATATATTTTTTTTTTTTTTTCTCTCTCTCTCTCTCTCTCTATATATATAAAACGTGTCTTTGTCGTCGATAGGTACCCAAATAATTATGTAACAAATTAACAAATAGCAGAAGACTATGGTTAACGTCCTTATCCATGTTTGGTATGGGTTTAAACGGTCCATCATCATTTCCCCTCTTCCATATTAAGGAAAGAAGAAGAAGTTCAAGAAAAAGATGGTGATGATGAATAAGAAGATTCTAATATTTATTACAATGATGATCTTTGATTGATATAGGAAGGGAGGGAGAGGCCCATTCCTCCTCGTCCCATCAATATGGATTTGTGTCCTTAATTGCCAATGCCAAATGAATCAAGGTATTTTTTTAATCTTCTCGTTCTTGAATTTTGTATCATTTTTTTGTTTTTCCTAAATACCCATGTGTGTTATCATATCATATCTCAAAATGAGTTATGGAGCATTGGGTGGTAGCTACATGGATGTAATGTGTGTCGTTCCCATGTGGGTGTTCCTTTGTTCTCCTTTGTCCTCTTCGTATATTCAATGCAACCAAATTGGTTTCATGTGATTTCATCCCCTTTTTCATCACTTTTGTCTTTCATTGTTTATGCAAAAATAATGGAAAGGATTGGTGCACAAGTAGAACCAATTTCCTTTTTTCCTTTGTATACTATCAATTCAATCCTCCTATATGACTACTATGTATGTGCAGTTTTAGGTGCTCCGACCTTGGCATTTGCAAACATGGTACTACTGCCTGACCATTCTTGATCGGTGGAGGTCATAGACAGATAGATAGGCGAGGAGTGATGGATTCGTCGGTTGGGCAGCAGAGCTTCCGGCGGAAGAAGATGACGAAGCAGCTGACCGGGAAGCGGGACGACACGCCACTGCATTCCGCTGCGAGGCACGGGAACCTGGCCTTGGTCGCGGAGCTGATCATGAAGGGGAAGGAGGAGGGCGAGGTGGAGGAGCTGCTGTCGAAGCGGAATCAGGCGGGGGAGACCCCTCTGTTCGTCGCGGCGGAGTACGGGTACGTCGATGTGGTGAACGAGATGATCAAGTATTACGATGCTGCAACCGCGGGGATAAAGGCCAAGAACGGTTTCGATGCTCTGCACATTGCGGCCAAGCAAGGAGATGCAGGTATAAGTGCCTTCTGCCACGTTAGTAATATATTGGTGTAAAGAATATCAATCTTTCTTTACGGTTACAGAGTTTGTAAATGTTAAAGCATACTTTGTTGTTTCAAGGCTTGGTTTATCCATTTCTATGTTACATGGACACAAATACAACATGACACAATACAGTCATGGATGTTGAGAACGAAGTATGGAACACAAGGGAATATGATCTTGGTGTTAATTGGACGTTTTCTCACTTTTGAAGCATATCGGCAGTATGTTGTTAGCTCTGGTACGCCTCAGAATCCCTCTGATACTGACTCAACCGGAGTCCCCTTCGACTTTCCGATCTTTTCCGACATACGGATGGCGTTCGTCGCACTCGAAAGTGTGCTCCATAAAGCAAATGGATACGCATGCACGACACATATTTGGTGTGCAGTAGTGTAGTTTGGAGTATATATTTTGTGTCCAAAACGTGTTGCAAAAATGCTACACGGACACCACCTACCTTTCTAGTTTCGTTTTCTTGCTAGACCAATACAGAATGCTGGAATAGGACATTTATCTTTTTCTCATTTGGTACATTAGGATCTTTCTTGTGCATTACAGATAGATATGCCGGGTGCTTTACTTACTATGTATTTTATTGAATGAAAGGTTAAGTTCCATTTGTGCTACAAATTTTAAGGATGCTATTATCTTCTGATTGTTCTATTATGCTCGTTATTAACAGCACTAATACGTAACTCCACTAGAGGAATGATTATTGCAGGATAATGTTTTTTTTTTAATTCCACTGATCAAGTAGCTATATTGATCAGACGTTGTGAAGGAGCTGCTAATGGCGCTTCCAGATCTCTCCATGACCGTCGACCCGACCAACACGACTGCATTGCACACAGCCGCAACGCAAGGCCATATTGAGGTGGTGAATCTCCTACTGGAAGCTGATGGGAGCCTGGCGCTCATCGCGAAGAGCAATGGCAAAACTGCACTGCATTCTGCAGCGAGGAACGGACACCTGGAGGTAGTGAAGGCTCTTCTTGACAAGGAGCCGGGAATAATAACCAGAACCGACAAGAAGGGGCAGACTGCACTTCACATGGCGGCCAAGGCGACGAGACTTGAGATTGTGGAGGAGCTTCTCAAGTGCGAACCTTGCGTCGTCAACATGGTGGATACAAAGGGCAATACTGCGTTGCATATAGCAGCAAGGAAGGCCCGAGCTCAGGTACATTATTGGTATGATAGATTGTTTAGTACATTACGCTTTTGTTTTTTTCTTGCATATTGCATAGTTTGCGGTATCTGTCGATACCGATTCAATTTCGACCAATGCCAATACGGTTTGTCATGTCCCGATCCACTACTGACCAATACCGATACTTTGGGGGTCTTTTTCTCACCCAATTCAGCAAAAGAAATTGAACGAAATAGACCTATCAACAAGGGTATAAAAACATAGTAAGGTTGTTAAAGCATGTAAAAGAATAAAACTTTTATCTATCGCTGATAAAACAATCGGCACAAGGGTGTGACTACTATTTCCTTCAATTTCAAAATTGTTAAGAAACAACATAGAAAATATTTATTATGGCTAAATGTATAAAATATTTTTTTCTGAAATTTTAATATTTATTTTCTTTCCGATACCAAAACATTCGATAATCTGATCCAAAACTATAGATACAGTCGATACCGTCTATCCCGATACCCATAGGAAAGATCCGATATTGATATTGCGAAGCTTGGCATATTGTGACCTATGTTCACAAGAGATGATAGCTAACAGAGGAGCTACTAGTGTTGACATTATCAGGAATAGTAGCCGTAGGCTGTATCTTTGGCCAAACGAATCCTGCAGATGAAAACTGCATGACAATAGCCCTTACTCTGAAGTCCTCAAGTTATTGTTGGTGTTTTTTCCTTTAGACTAGGAAAGATAGTCCCACATTGGCTACATCAAATGGTAAGTATCTCAGTATCATGTTTTGCTTGTGTTGAGGTGCGTACATAGGGTCTGGTGGGACACAAGTGGGTGCCATGTGGCGGTGTTTTCCTAGGAGGAAAAATGATTAACTCATCAAAGGAAGCATTTATGCTTTTTGGTCATTCTCATGTCCATAGGAGCTAAGCCCCTAAGGGGCTTAGTAGCGACTCGGACTTAGGGACTAGGGCGCATAGTGGCGCTTTTACGGCGCACTTTGCACTTAGCACGTCAGTATCGTCGCATGGCGCTTGTGTGCATTTGTTGCGCTCATTTCATGTACGAGTCGCATGAGCGGGCGCAGGCATGGGTGCATTCACGAATGCTGGCGTGGGCGCATGCGCGGGCTACGTGCATTTAGCATCGTCAAATGACGCTTGTGCGTATTTGTTGTGCTTGCTCATTTCATGCGCGAGTCGCATGAGCGGGCGCAGGCATGGATGCATGAGCGGGTGCTGGCGTAGGCGCATGTGCGAGCTATGCGCGTACGCGCATTTATGTGTATGCGCATATACGCATTTATGCGTATGCGCATTTACGCATATGCGCGCATGCGTCGTTGCACAGGCTATGCGCGTATGCGCCTTTTGCGCATATGCGCGCATGGGATGCAACGCGGCTAGCATATGTGCGCAAGAGCAGCTGCGACCGTGTTGCTGGGACGCATATGCGCATACAGCGTGGTTGGCGCATGTTGCCGCTGATTGCGGAATTTGAACGGTTATAGAAAGTTTGGGTCAAATATTCTTATCCGATTTTTGTGGAATTTGAATTCAAATCAGTCCTATCTTTTCGTAATCAGTTGGCAGCCAGGGTTAGGGTTAGAGTTTCCACCCGACTCTATAAATACTCTCTTCGTGCCTCTTTGAGAACTACTTCGAAAATAAGAGAGACAAAGAGAGTATTATTGATGCCGCCATTGGAGTCTAGAGGAGGTCGTGAGAGTCCAGAAAGGAGGTGACCGTGAACGTTCCAGACGTTCTACGAGAACTTGCCGGTTCCTGGGAGCAGTTTATGTGGGGCGAATCTTTCTTTGAGAAACGGTGATCTTTATCACCCCAGCAAGAGTTATATCTTCTTCTTTCTTTTGTTTTAGCTTTCTGCAAATTGTAATCCGTTATGTCTGTTTGCAACTGCGATTGCAATGAAGAACGTCAAATAACTATTATCAGTTTGTAACAGAATTATAATCAGAAGTTTATAGCGACTCAGTGGCTTCAAGTTCTTTGGAGAGCAAACTTGTTTGCACAAATCTCCAAAGTCCTAAAACTCAGAACATAGAAGCAAACTTGTTTGCATTACATCTCTATTTCTGACAGTTCTTCCATCTTAGATTAAGTCTCAGGACTAACATTCTCGAAGCAATATCCGAATAAGATGGAAAACAACCGTGCATGCCTTCTTGACACAAGTTTTAATAAACTTGAGAAGTTTGACTTTGACAGAAAGCATTACAACATCTGGAAGAGAAAGGTCAGTCTTAATCTTCAACTCATAAACGTGGACTAGTGTTGACAGATCCTGAGCCTATTATTTCGGAGGGTGAAAATGCTTGGAGGATCACTGAGGCTACTGCTTTGCAGTCGAAGTGGAGGAGAGACAACAACTTCTGCAAGTTGTTGATTCTAAACACCATGGAGGATTCTCTAGCGTAGTCATACAGTAAGACACTCTAGGCAAAGGACGTCTGAGAGTCTCTGGAAAAACACAAGTCTGACCCCAGAAAAGGAATAAGATCCATATTA
The DNA here is from genome assembly GCA_029216955.1 of Iris pallida. NCBI lineage: Eukaryota > Viridiplantae > Streptophyta > Magnoliopsida > Asparagales > Iridaceae > Iris > Iris pallida. The sequence goes on along the minus strand of JANAVB010015106.1, from coordinate 697 downwards.
CTGAAAAATTCTGGAAGATGCGATTTGAGGATGACAAGGCGATGCCACCTTAAGTCAAAGAATTTCTCAAGTTGCGTCAGAAACTTGAGGATGATGGTATGCCCCTGGTCTATGCTTTCATGGTTGGGGATATCCGCCTGGATAAAGCAATTTCATAGCGGACATGCGTCGTAAAAAGATGAAGGTGGATCTTGAGCGTCTCTTGCACTGGATCCATGTTGAAGAAGAGTTGAGGGCTCAACTCAAAGTGGACATCCTGTCCAAACAGATGGCAAAAGACAACTTGGTACAAGGTGGAGACTCCAAGGGGAAGCAGAAGGCTTCTTATAAGAAAAAGAAGGACTTCAACCATCTGAAGGTGAAGTCGGTTCCGTTCAAGCCAAAGCCTAAAGGTGATGTGGCTTGTTTCAAATGTGGCAAGAAGAGCCACTTCAAGAAAGACTGGATCCAAGCCCAAATCGAAAGAGCAAGGTGAGGCTAACTTGGTTGCTATTATTACGCAGGTTGACTCAACTAGTGTTGACACTGACTGGTGGGTGGACACTGGTGCATCCTGCTATGTTTTCTCTAAGAATGAGTTGTTTACCACATACAAGACTACATCTGAGAAGATTATGGTGGCAAACCAGACACAAGCTGAAGTAATTGGGATCAGAACGGTGATTCTAAATCTGACTTCATGAAGTTGCTGATGCTT
>JANAVB010015105.1:0-18672 GCA_029216955.1 Iris pallida | reverse complement strand
CGAAGATTTCTTGATATTGAGTCAGTCAAATCATATCATTGAATCTCACGCAGAATATTGTTAATGACAAATTGCAAGGCACAGAATATTGTTCTTGCGGATATTCCGGAGAACAATAAGAGTGAGCAAGAAACTGAAGTTTTCAATGAAGAAGTAGTCCAAGAAGATGTTGTTGAAACAACAGTTGAACCAGAAGTAGTGAGCCGTCAGCTAAGCGTGTGAGGAGACCGAAGGACTTCAGAAATGACTTTATCACCTATCATGTGGAAGCAGATCCACTTACCTATGATAAGGCGATGAAGACCAGAGACGCAATTTTCTGGAAGGAGGTGATTGACAATGAAATTGATTCCATCACCTCAAATAACACTTGGGTATTGGTTGATCTTCCTGAAGGAGCGAAATCCATCGGATGCAAATGGATCTTCAAGAAGAAGATGAAAGCAGACGGAACTATTGACAAGTTCAAGGCTAGGTTGGTAGCCAAGGGGTTTTCTCAGAAGCAGGGGATTGACTACTTTGACACGTATGCTCCAGTAGCCCGGATGACCACCATCAGAATGTTGATTGCTTTCGCAGCAATACATAAGATGGTGATACATCAGATGGATGTGAAAACGGCTTTCCTAAATGGCGAGCTGACCGAAGAGATTTAATGCAACAGCCAGAGGGATTTATCGTCAAGGATCTTGAAGACAAAGTCTGCAAGTTGGTGAAATCCTTGTACGATCTTAAACATGCTCCCAAGATGTGGCATGAGAAATTGACAAGATTATAAGGTCAAATGGCTACATGGACAGCGAGACGGACAAGTGTGTTTACACACAAGTTTGCTGATGGAAGAGGTATGATCGTTTATCTGTACGTGGATGACATGCTTATCCTAGGTACGGATATGGGCTGTATCACGGAGACAAAGTTCATCTCGAGCAAGTTCAATATGAAGGACTTGGGGAAAGCTGATATGATCTTAGGGATCAGATCATCCAGATACACTGGACTAGCGTTGTCACAGTCTCATTATGTTTAGAAGATGATCACTCGTTACGGGTATCAGATCTCCAGGGATCGATACGCCGTACATGTGTGATATGAAGCTGAAGCCTAATTCAGAGAAAAGCGTCAGACAGCTGGAGTATGTAGCGTAATCGGGAATTTGATGTATGCTACTACTTCCACAAGGCCTGACATAGTTTTTGTCGTGGGAATGCTGTGTCGTTTCACGAGCAACCCAGGCATTAAGCACTAGAAAGCTGTGAAACGGGTTATGAGATATCTCAAGAAGACTCAGACATATGCACTGCACTACAACGGAGATCCGCCGTAGTGGAAGGCTTCAATGATGCCAGCTGGTGCTCAGAAGTGGAGAGCGAGAGGTCCATAGGTGGATACATTTTTACAATGGATGGTGCCGCTATATCGTGGAAATCAAAGAAGCAGACTATGCTCTCGCGGTCATCCATGGAATATGAGTTATTTGCACTTGATACTACAACAGAGGAAGCAGAATGGCTTCGGGAGCTCATATATCTTTCAGTGGTTGGGGCACAAATACCGGCGATATCGATATACTGCGACAACCACGATTGCGACGGTGGCATCAAATGACCTCTTCAACGGGAAGAAAGGACTGCGCGGTTGAAGCACAGGACAGTACACGATCTCATCAAGAGGGGTGTTATTGCAGTAATTGATGTTCGGACTCAGGAGAACCTGGCGGATCCGTTCACCAAGGGCCTCAAGCGCCAGCTGGTCGATGACACAGCTTATAAAATGGGCTTGAAGGCATTCTGATATTGTGTTATTACATTCCTACCATAACGTTTTATGCTATTAGTTCGAAAGAAATCTACTAAGCATCTAGCTTTTGGTTCAAGAAAGGACTATTAACCGGAAGAATATCAGGAACGGTGGGTACTTATCCTCTGTGGCATGGAGAGGTTACGGACCTACAACCACTGTTGTCTATGTTGTTTTCTGTGTGGAAAACGGATCCTGTGAGAAGGTTGGCTTAACCACTTTAATGAGTTCTCAGACAGAGTGAATGCTGCTGGTGTGCTTTACAGGAAGCACGGTAGTGCAGCACTACAAGAAGTGAAACTCCATGCTACTATGGGATGACTCCACCATGAGATTTCCGAAAGGGGTAATGCCTCGGCTGTATGTGCCAAGTCACAGCGGCGTAGCACCGCAAATAGACAGGTAGCCTAATGTTGTATGTTGAAATGAAAGAGGGTGTAGTCAGTACTACAAAGATGAGGGGTTCCTCATGTTACAGTGGCACGACACCACACGAGGTACCCGGATATGGGTAAAGCCTCGGTCTTGCAAGCCATGTCGTTGCGACGTAACACCACAAGGAAGCCTAACGCTTCATGCTGGGTAGTTTGGCACTACAAGAGGCGATGACCTCTTGCTACAGTAGTATGACACTACGATAAGGTTCTCGATACGGGATAAGGCCTCGACTTTAGGCCATGTTATAGCGGCATAGCACCGCAAGGGAAGCGCAAAGCGTTTCATGCCATGTCTCTTTAATAAAGAACTCACCTATAGTGTGTGGACAAAGAGATATCAGGCCGTCTCTTGAGGATAAACTTGTGGACGCCAAAAATTATATACTGAAACCAGGCTGGCACATGGCCTTTAATGTGTAGCCAGAAGCACATGTAACTATATTATGTGAATGAAAAGAATTTAGCTGCGATGCAGAATTCAAGACTTAGTCCATTCTTGTATTATAGTCTGTTGTTTGACCCATGCGGGGATATTCAAGTCATCAGTGACATCTCTTCTAATGCATGATGGGTAGTTACTCTGGGGAACACTCAAACCCATATATAGAGATATGTGGGGGATTGTAGGAGTTTGGCCTTTTGTTTTAGAATTTTAGTCCCACATCGGCTAGGCCAAAGGAGTTGTATCTCTATATATTAGCTATGCTCTTTAGAGATGCACATGTGGTGTGAAGGTGCACATGTGTGTGCCATGTGAGGGTATTTTTCTAATGAAAAAGGCTAAATCAATAATGAAGCATTCATGCTTTTTGCTCTTGGAAAATTTATTTCCATTGGAGCAAAGCCCCGTAGGGCTTAGCGACTCGGACTCATGAGGCGTAATGTGGCATTTTGTTGGCGTACTTTGCACTTAGCACGTCAGCATCGTCGCTAGGCGTATAGTGCGCTTAAGTTGCGCTCGTTGCGCGAGCCTCTTGCGCAGCCTCTTGCGCGCGTTGCGTGGTTTTGCGCAGGGTGCGCGTGGTGCGTAAGTGGCACACGTTGCGCGAGTTGCGCAGTGTGCGTATTGCGTGGCTTGCGCAGGTTGCGCGCGGTACGCAAGTGTGCACATTGCACGAGTAGCGCAGTGTGCACATTGCGCAGGTTACGCGCGGTGCGTGTGGTGCAGTTTGGCGCAAGTGGTGCTGTGCGCGCAGTGTACTAGTTGTGCGGGTGGCGCAAGTTGCGCTGCTGTGCGCAAGTTGACTCAGATCGTGTCTATACACGATTTGAGCGGTTACAGCACGTTCGGGGCGATTTTCCCTACGTCCCGAACGTTCTGCTAACTGGGCAGTTACTGCACGGGCTTATATAAGGCTCTTTTCTCTCTTACAGTAGAAGTACAAGTAATAGAACATAGAGTACAGAAGTATTTTTTAACACAAGTACAGAGTTCAGAATTTCTTACGAATTTTCGCAGACTTTAAGAGAGAAGTCGCGTTGCACCAGCGTCACTTAGCGCCGCAGGAGTCCGCTGCCATCCGAGGAGTCAGAAGAGCGAGTCTTCCAGAGTTCTCCGACGAACTTGCTGTTCCTGGAAGCTATTCATGTGGGACGAATTAAGCTTTGAGCAACAGTGATCATTCACCCCAGTAGGCCATCTTCCATTTTTCGTCTGTCATCGCTGTTTGCTGTTAGCATTTTGATTCGTACCTTCTGTTTAGAAGTGCTACTGTCGTTTGCTACTGTTACGAAATCTTTTTAGATTATCGTAATCCAAAATCCTCCTAGGTTCTCTGTTGTGCACCTTCTTTGAAGTGTTGTGTTGAAACGTTGTTTTTACAATTGTTTTATATTCTCAGTTTTCTATTGAAAATTGTGTCCCGGCACTAACATTATGTTTGCCAACGAGATTCAGACCGGTTGGCAAGGAGAAATGCTTTGGTCTTTTAACATTTCACTATTTTTTTAGCAAACATGTCTCCAAATGGGCTTCTAGCAAGAGCCAACCAAAGATTGGAGGAAAAAAATGATATAAAAAAAGTTGAGCAAATATAATAACAACATAATTACAAATTTTCGTTGTTTGGAGTTAGAAGAAGAAGAAGAAGAAGAAGAAGAGTTAAAGAAGTTTCCGGTTTTAGTGAACTACTCAATTTGGTCCATTAGATGGGCCTCGATTGTGAGCCTTTTCCCCTTTCATAAGGCCCATAGACAAATATGGGCTGACCGGCCTCGTTCCGATTCGTAGATCGGATTGCAGTGGTGGGCTCGTAGATCGGATTGCAGTGGTGGGCTCGTTTGATTAAGTGGTCCATTGACAAATTGTCCTTTCTTTGCTAGTCCAAAAGGCAATCCGATACTCATTTTATAGGCTAATTAATCATTACAACTATATATTCACGTACTTTGCACGTATTTCATAACAGTTAGAAAGCACAAGCCATAACCACATTATTTTTTCTTTGTTTACACGTAATTACGTAACTATATATTAAATTTAATAAATAATTTAATTAAAAATACATGTGGATATTTTTGGAATAATTTTTTTTCGATGAAGCTTAATTTTCTTAATATAGCAGTATAGTTAAATAGTTGTTAGCAAGACATCAACCATCCATTCGGATTCGTAGGGAATTTGTGGATGCAGTTTTTAGACTCCGCTGCTTGTGTATGTCTATGTATGAAATACAAGTCATATCACTGACTATGTTTCTTAATAACTTTTACCTGACATTTATTTTCTATAATTTAATATTATAAACAATCACTTGTTTGTAAACAATTTTATGTGTTGTAAAATTCTTACTATTCACCATTATGTCATGAGTTACACATGACCCTTGGGATCATGTAACTCATGACCCTTGGGTTATGTAACTCATGACCCTTGGGTTGCCCCTTATCCCTATATATATGGCCCTTGCCATATGATAAAATGAATAGAAAAAAATACTATTCTATGATATCTATATCCCTTCAAACACGTTATCAGCACGATTGCTGAAGCAAGGAGAATCGACGTCCAGATCTCGACGTCATCCTTCCTTTTTTCCTAGTCGATCCGACCAGAGGCTGGTAACACTTCTTAAATTTTTTTTTTTACAAATTAATTGTTTGAATGAAATTAGCAATATATATATCTAACAATCTAAGAGTGATATTCTTTATATTGCTAACGTTCAAAACAAATAGTTGCTTCTTACAAACAATTATTGGTTTTGTTCTGTTAACGAATTTGCTTCTTAGAAACAAATAGTTGCTTCTGTTAGTATCTAATTTGCTTTCAAGCATTCCATTAACTTAGCAACAGATATTGTAAAAATCGACTTCTGTTAGTATATTGTTACTATAAAATTTGCTTCATAGTAACAGAATATTTTAATTTGACACTCATTACATATTCTGCTAGTATATCTTGACAATACATATTGTAAATCACATTTAGCTTTCAAAAAAAAAATACTTACTGTAATATTGACAGATTGCATATTAGCTTCTGGACTGAACTGTTTTATTAAGCACCGTGGTATTTTTATTATGAGCTCTGTAACATTATGATTATGCATAAATATTTAATTTTAATTTATGCATGTTTTTCACATGATAGATAAAATGGCCAAAATAGCGAGTGTCGATTTCGAAGTACTAGATGCTGCTGGAAAAAATTATTTGAGCTGGCACGTGGACCTGAAGTTCCACTTACGTGCCCAGGGCTTATTAGCCACAATTTCAACTCCTCTTCCATCGGCTCCGGCCACTGGTACGGAAAATACAGCAGACACTGCTGTGGTTGTTTCTACAGTGAACGTCTCTGATATAGATAAGGCGAAAGCCATTATCTACATCAGGAGACACATTGATCGGACCCTGAAGGCCGAATACCTCACTGTAGAAGACCCAAAGGAATTGTGGACTGCACTGGAGGACCGCTATAAACATCAAAAAGATGTAATCCTCCCACGTGCAAGGTATGAGTGGGAAAACCTTCGACTTCAGGACTTTAAGTCCGTAGCTGAGTACAACTCAGCTCTCCATAATATCACCTCACGCCTGAAGTTGTGTGGTGAAGAAGTCTCGGAGTATCGCATGTTGGAAAAAACTTATACATCCTTCCACGAGAAGGACGCAATCCTCATGCAACAGTACCGTGAACGAAAGTTCAAAAGTACTCTGAATTGCACTCCACCCTGATGATGGCAGAGCAAAACAGAGAACTTCTCTTGGCCACTCATAACCTACGCCCTGCAGGCTCAGCTCCTCTCCCAGAAGCTCATTTTTCTTCCAAGAAGCAGAAGAAAAATAAGGACAATCTAACATGGGGAATGCCCATAAGAGGCCGGCCAGAAGTCCACCCCAGAACAACTTTCATCCCCAGAGCAGCAAAAGTGGGGCAAAGAAGAAGTGGAAGAAGACCACAGAACTGATGTCCATTCCCAAGAAAAATTGGGAGGACAAATGCCACAAATGTGGCATGACTGGACACTGGTCCAGAAACTGTCGCACCCCGCGACATCTACAAAATCTGTATCAAGCGAGCCAGAAGTCTCAAGTTGAAACAAATCTGGTAGAAAAGCAGCCGTCTACTCAGTTCTCGGCGGAAGACTTCGAGAACGACGACCTACTCGACTAGAGCCACTATCTTATTTCATGCTTTTAAAAACTTGTTGCCGCATTTTCATATTATGCTTCTCTTTTAAATTTCTTGAAAAATGATATTTATTCTTACATTTGACAAAGAAATTTTTACGAAGTCTCTCCGAATAGGCTCACCTATTTGGGTATGATGTCAGAAAGAACTTGAGGCTTGGTATTTAATTGGTCCCCGGTGACCTTCCTCCCTCATTTTCCCGTCTGGTCATATTCACGTAGAGCTACCGAAAGGGGATGACCGAATATTATTTTTTTGCTCAAATTGTATTTATAAATTATGCATTTTTGCAAGCAAGTTATTGACCTCTCTATATCGGCCCGTCGATCGATATAAGAGAATTTTTTTCTTAAACAAAAATTGTATTTCAAAACCGTTATTTTAATTACGATGGTTTGTTGTTGTTTTTTCATAGATCTATAGATGAAGTGTGAATGCCTTGTGGACAGCGCCTCGACGCACACAATCCTTCGAAAAAAAAGCTATTTTTATAGCTTATATGATTATGACGGTCCCGTTATTACGATATCAGGACTATCAAACATAATAGAAGGATCTGGTGAAGCAATTATATTGCTCCCAAATAAAACAAGACTAATAATAAAAGATGCATTATTCTCTCCTAAATCAAGTAGGAACCTCATAAGTTTCAAGGACATTCGTTTAAACGGATATCACTTAGAAACAAATGAAATAAATGAGGCAGAATAACTGTATGTACTCGTCTAAAAGATGGTTCAAAAACTATCTTAGAACGATTCAAGGGACTCCCGTCGGGTCTCTATCATACTCATATTCAATCAACAGAAGCTAACATGATTGTGCACCAGAAGTGTCATTCATCGCCAAAATTTAAACTTTGGCATAATAGACTGGGTCACCCAGGATCAGCTATGATGAAACGAATCATAAGCCAATCCAGTGGACACAACCTGCAGAACCTGAAGATTCTTCAGAAGTGTGATTACTCGTGTCTACCTTGTTTTCAAGGCAAAATTATAACGAGACCATCCCTTTTGAAAGTGGGACTAGAGTCTCCTAGCTTCTTAGAGAGAATTCATGGAGACATTTGCGGACCTATTCACCCCGCAAGTGGTCCATTTAGGTACTTTATGGTACTTATCGATGCATCTACTAAATGGTCTTATGTGTGCCTTTTGTCCACCCGCAACTTAGCTTTTTCTAAGCTATTGGCACAAATAATTAAGTTGCGGGCTCATTTCCCCGATAACCATATCAAAAAATTAAGACTTGATAATGCGGGTGAATTTACTTCACAGGTCTTTCAAGACTATTGCCAAGCAACTGGCATCGAAGTTGAACATCCTGTAGCTCATGTTCACACCCAGAACGGGTTAGCAGAATCTCTTATTAAGAGATTACAATGGATTGCTCGTCCATTGTTGATGCAGTCACAGTTGACTGTGGAAGCTTGGGGTCATGCTATATTGCATGCCGCATCACTTATTAGAATACGGCCTTCTGGAGGTCATATTCTATCTCCGATGCAGCTCGCTTATGGTTCACCTCCAAATATCTCTCATTTGAAAGTTTTTGGTTGTGCTGTTTACGTCCCCATTGCTCCCCCACAGAGGACCAAAATGGGTCCACAACGTCGATTAGATATCTATGTTGGGTTTGACTCACCCTCTATAATTAGATACCTAGAACCCCTGACGGGTGACGTATTTAAGGCACGTCTTGATGACTGTGAGTTTGATGAAGGATTATTTTCTAAACTGGGCACACAGTCTAAGAAGCCAGAAGCTTCTAAGACAATTTCTTGGGACACAAAAACTTTGTCTCATTTTGATCCGCGTACAAGTCAATGTAACGATGAGATCCTGAAGATATTATATCTTCAGAACGCTGTACATCTACTTCCAGATACATTTACTGACAACCAGAAGATTGTCAGATCACACGTCCCTGCTGCCAACACGCCAGCTAGGATTGACATTTCCAAAGATGGATGCAATCCGCCGGCAGCAGAAATGGCAATACCTCAATTAAAAAGAGGACGCCCACCAGGTTCGAGAGACAAAGTCCCTCGTAAAAGAAAAAAACCCTGAAGAAATTAAGAAGATCCCAACACAGGATGCTGAGCTCAGATCAGCTACCTCTCCCCTCCTAGTTTCCTCCTGAAGAGGAACAAACAGGAGAAATATTATTAAATTATGTACGTACTGGAGAGGTACTGAACAGAAAAAGCACAGTCGTCGACGACGATTTTTTGTTCAATATTGCCGTTCACGTCACTGAAAATGACGATGACATCGATCCACGGACTCTAGCGGAATGTAAACGCAGAGGCGATTGGCCAAAGTAGAACGAGACAATAGGAGTAGAGCTGGACTCACTCTTGAAACGCGAAGTCTTTGGACCAGTTGTAGTGCCCTGAAATTTGTGATACGTATTTTATACGTATTCGTATTTCTAACCCGTATTTCTCTTTTCTTTGACTAGTTAGTTGTGGTTTATTTTCATATTTAGCATTGTGGTTTAATTGTCATTTATCGTTCATGGATTAATTCTGATTAATGGAGCTTGGTTTATTGAGTATTTCATGGTTCATCCTGGCATTGCATTGGCTTGATTTGGTTCGCTTTGGCCTGGCTTGGTTCGGGTTGGGCTTGGATTTGGTGTGGCTTGGTTTGGGCTAGCATGAGCCCCTACCTACCACCTCCATTTGTATTTATTAGCCCTCTTCATTCTCTCTCTTCATTTAACTCTTCTTCTTCTCCTTCATTAACTCTTCACCTACCAGAGAGAGAGAGTGAGCTCCAGGCAAGTGCAACTTGCTTCATGGAGGAACTCTAATTTTATTGCTTCATTATCTTCCTTACAGCATTCTAACTTGCTTTAGAACTTGGCATTTTCACTTTCCATGGCTAGATTCTTGTAGATCTAAGTTTACATTATTTTCAGATTTCTTGGGTTTTGATCTACTTAATCTTGTTATTTCTAAGTTTTGATGGTTCCATGTTGTTGAGAATTTCATTCTGCCCCATTTTGACCTATGGAAGTTTGGATTTGGACTCTGGATGAAAGATTCATGGAGCTTGGGAGCCATGGCTTGAAGGATTCTTCTTCTCGGAAGGATGGAGAAGAAGAACAGTTCATAGCCGACTGGACTTAGTCGCATAGCTTTATGCAGCAAGTTTTATTCCTGACCGTATAAGCTTTGCTGAGTTATTTGGCCGCATGGCCTATGCCGCAGGAACTCAATTCTCCCACCCGCATGAAGATTTAATCCTAGCCGCATGAGGCCCAGTCCTAACTGAGCCGCACGGGCTTCTGAGTCCGGGCCGCATGACCCGATTTATTCTAGCCGCATGCGCCCTCTTACCTATGCAGCCGCATATGTGCCCGCCATACTTAACCGCATGACCCGGATTCGTTCGAGCCGCATAGGCTCCACTGCTCCTTCAGCCGCATATGCATTCATTTCTCCTGGCCGCCTATGTACAGCCCCCTCCCGGCCGCATGGGTACTCTCCCCTCTGAGCCGCATAAACATTTTCCCCTGCTGCCGCATGGGACTTCCGCCCACTCTCAGCCGCATGAACTCAACACCCTGAGCCGCATGAAATTAAACTCCCGCTAGCCGCATATGCCACTGACATTTCCTGGCCGCATGAGACCCGGCTACTTTCTGGCCGCATAAGGCCCAGTCTTCTCCAGCCGCATGGGCTGTTCTCCTTCCAGCCGCATGTGATCATTACCTGGCCGCATATGCCTTAACTGCATGACTCCAATAGCCCTGTGTACTATTATTTTATTACTATTTGCCCATGTCTTGTAACCCCTGTATTGTATATTTTTACGTCAATTTTATATCCTTACGCCTTTTGTCATGAACTTGAAAATCATGAATTCATTTGATATGTTTGGAATTGATAATGGAGCATGACGTGACAGTGACCCGTAGTGGTGCACTCCTGACATGATAACCTGACATGACCTGATAGTGGCCCGTCGTAGCGCACTCCTGACTAGCACACTCGATATGATAAACCTGACATGATTATCTCGAGTAGCTGTTGCGACGGCTACCTGACATGACATGACCTGTATAATTAATCCTGACACCGTGGTTGTTTGTATTGATTGTGCTTGTATAAACTACTGGTCCGATTGTGTCTTGCATCATGTCTAGGGCATGATCCCTGAGTACCACGGTCAGGGTTTCATACTGAATCTGGCTAGGTTAATGACTAGATTGATCAAATAGTTCATGGAGAATTTTTCAGTTACCTGTTGCCCCTTTGGTCCCGGCCTTATATATATATATACATGGGATTTGTTGCTATCCGTCGAGATGAGCGCACTTCCAGCCCGCCGTCGAGTGTGGTACCTTAGGATACATGTATCTTACTACAGTGTGTCTGCTATATCCAGCTATCTTTTCCTTTTCTTGCTGGGATCACTCAGGTAGTAACAAACAGGTAACCGGACTTGGAATTCTCATTGCATCTTGCTAGTAACTAGGCCTGTGATAACCCTAGTTAGTTAAAGTAGCAAGCCGTACTTACTGCTTGGCCGTGATTGATTGTATGAGAATAATATGTCTAGTCTCGTCTTGATCCTGTACAAAATTTGTTACATGTCTCGATTTCTTATATCTACCTTGTCGATAAATGGTGGGAGAAGCCAAGTTCCGTTCAGACGAAGGGTTACAATCCCGGTCCTTGTTTGGTTTACGGGTTGTAACCTGGTTATCTGAATAGTCACATGGTTATCTCATCGTATATCGTCCTGTCATGCTTTTCCATATGTTCTGTCTTTTATTGATTCTGTACAAGATTGTCTTTTATATTCACCTGTCATAATTACAGTCTCTTATTATGTAATTATATTCTTGTGCTAATTTGCTGGTTTTAGTTCCTAAGTGAAGCCTCCTTTGTGGCACTTGCTCTTTCTGGGGTCTGACCCAGCTGGTTTTGTATGGCCAGATACCGGAGTAGCAGCAAAGGATCTACCTGCTTTCCAGCCAGATGGTGACCACTAGAGGGAATCCTGGCAACGAGTGGGTTTCTTTTGTTCTTCCACTGTAATTGTACATTATTCTTTTGAGGCGTTTAGCCACCGAGCAAGTGTTAGCTCGTGTATATTTTACTTTCTGTCTGCCTACGGGCTGTAAACATGATTGGCAACTCGAGGTTGATCATGTATGACTTAACTCTTGCTAGTCCTTACATTTTGTACGACTAGCTTCATGATCATCTGGATATGTAATGTTTGGGACGTCTTACAATTGTATATTTGGTGATCTGATATCTTATAACTATCATTACTTGTTGAGATTGAGACAATAGGATAATTTATGACCTTAAGAGACTGATGGCTTGTAGATAAACCCTCACATATCTAGACAGCCGTGACCGTATAGCGGTGTGGATTCCATTCCGTTATACGTAGCTGGCTATGTCTGCCCCCGCTCTCCAGTATTCTGGTTCTGGGGCGTGACACCAGTAGTCCAAACACCTGAAGGTGTAAAACCTGTGGGATATAAATGGATCTTCACAAGAAAAAGAAATGAACACAACATAGTTGTGCGCTACAAAGCACGCCTTGTAGCACAAGGTTTCTTCCAGAAACCGGGAATAGATTATGAAGAAACATATTCTCCGGTCATGGATGGGAATATCTTCAGATTCTTGATCAGCCTCTCTTCTCTGAAAAGCCTAGAAATGCAACTCATGGACGTTGTGACTGCATATCTTTATGGCAATATAGATAAAAATATCTATATGAAACTCCCTGAAGGATATAAAATTTCACCAGAGAAAACATATAGACCTCGGGACACCTATTCTGTAAGGTTACAAAGATCATTGTACGGTCTTAAACAATCAGAAAAAATGTGGTATAACAGACTAAGTGAGTTTCTTGCTACGCAAGGATTTACTAATGATAAAGTCTGCCCGTGTATCTTTATAAAAATGATCGGGAACAGAATTTGTTATAATCGCCTATTATGTCGACGATTTAAATCTTATTGGATCTCCTGCAGAGATCACTGAGATATCTGAAAGCCTTAAGACAACTTTTGAAATGAAAGACCTAGGAAAAACAAAGTATTGTCTTGGCTTACAGATCGAACACCTAAAGGGTGGTATCCTGTTACACCAATCTACATATACACGAAGATTACTTAAACAATTCCACATGGATAAATGCCATCCCCTTAGTACACCAATGGTCGTTCGATCATTGGACGTAAAGAAGGACCCTTTCCGTCCACTGGAAGAGGGAGAGGAATTATTAGGTCCTGAAGTACCTTACCTAAGTGTCATTGGGGCACTACTCTATATAGCTAACTGTACGCGTCCTGATATAGCGTTTTCAGTTAACTTATTAGCCAGATACAGTGCAGCGCCTACAAAGTGCCACTGAAATGGAGTGAAGCATCTTCCGCGCTACCTCCAAGGGTCTATAGACCTAGGACTATATTACCCGAATAGTGGGTCTTCCACTTTACATGGTTATTCAGATGCAGGTTATAGATCAGATCCCCACACAGAGAAATCACAAACTGGATTTGTGTTTACTTTCGGTGGTACGGCTATCTCCTGGAGGTCCGTCAAACAGACCAGTGTGGCTATCTCATCCAACCATTCTGAACTCCTGGCAATCCATGAAACAAGCAAAGAGTGTGTTTGGCTTCGCTCCGTCATTCAACACATTTTGGTATCTACTGGCCTGAAGACTGGTGAACTTGAGCCTACTACCCTTTTTGAAGATAATGCAGCATGCGTAGCTCAACTTCAGAAAGGATACATAAAGAATGACAAGACGAAGCACATATCCCCCAAATTCTTCTGGACGCACGACCTTCAAGAGAAGGAACAAGTCAAAATACAACAAATTCAATCTTGTAATAACTTAGCAGATTTGTTTACCAAAATACTGCCACGATGTACTTTTGTAACGCTTGTAAGAGGAATAGGGATGAGGCAACTAAAAGACCTGCAAGCCTGAAGCTTGTATAGATCAGGGGGAGTAAAACTATAGGATTGTACTCTTTTTCCTTAGGACTGATGGTTTTTTCCACTGGGTTTTCCACAGCCAAGGTTTTAATGAGGCAAACCAAGTTTACTCTGGATCCAGCAGTATCCACCCCATTAGCTTATTGAATCCTGAAGTATTTTATAAGTGGATCCAAGGAAATGGATGAATAAGGGGGAGTGTTGTGAAACCCTTACTATTTACCATTATGTTATGAGTTACACATGACCCTTGGGATCATGTAACTCATGACCCTTGGGTTGCCCCTTATCCCTATATATATGGCCCTTGCCATATGATGAAATGAATAGAAGAAAAATACTATTCTACGATATCTAGTATCCCTTCAAACAATATGACAATATAGGCACAACATACATTTTTGGAAAAACATATTTTGGCCCGCTCCTTAGAGGTGATAGTGCTGGCCCACAGCGACATAACAGCCAGTCACTGCCCCCGCTAGCTTGGGCCTACCTCCAGTCAGGGAGCCAATGGCTGGACGCCACATGGCCGCGTCCAATGCGGTCGCACCCTTGGGACGGACAAGGTAGCAACGCTCTACATTTTTAGGGGAAGCACAAAAAATATTAAATTTTTACTACCCAAAATATTCTTTTGAAATTGTTAGAAGGCATCACTCACTTAATTCAGGACGGTCTGAATTCTGACAGTCCTAACAGTTGTCAGGACAGTCAGAAGTATGATGGTTATATAATATAGAAAATTCTATGTCTCAGGTTTGTCAAGATTGTAACAGTCTTAACGATTGTTAGGACTATCAGAATCCTGACAGTCATATGTCGTCTCCAATGAAACTGTGTCAAAATCTTATGTACGAAATCATAAATTTGGTGTTTTAAAAATTTGCCAAAATACTCATTGGCGAATCATTAACCTAAAGTATACTAAAAGTGATGTTTAAAAAAATATAAAATAAACATAGAAACTAAGATTTTTTTTTAAAAAAAAATCTAGAATTAAAAGAGGTCCAAGACAAAAAAAAAATGTTCAAAAACATAGAAGAAGAAGAAGAAGAGAAACAGAAAATTTTAGATTGTGGATAGGAATATTGATGTAGCACATTTGGCAGCCTCAATTGGAGTCTCATAATGGTTCCGTCTCTGTCACATGAGCTTTAAGCATGAGCCTCAGAATTTCTACATTCAGAATGCAGCAACTCATTTTATAGAATCGTAAGACTCAATTTGAAATCCCAATTTCTAGTTTCTAAATTTTATATTATTTTTGAAGAAAAAAAAAGTAGGATGACGCCTAGGTCTATATCCACTCACCTCATTTGGGTCTCAATATTATTTATTTATTTTTTTACTATTCTCATCCGAATTCAACCTATTTTACATTAAATTTTTTGTTATCACAAATTTGGACATTATGATGTATTCTTGAGACTTGAGGTCCCATTGGGCTTCTTCGAGATCCCAGTATCGTATCATCGATATCAGATGTTTCTTATGAGTATCGGGATCGACATTTTTGAATCATAGTATCAATTTTTTTGTATTAAAAAAATAATTATTAAAAATTTTGATTTTTTTATATATATTTAGAGTTAATTTAAAGTATTTCATGTGTTATTTCTAAGTAATTTTAAAATTAAATGAAATAGTAACCACCATTGTCGATTGATTTACCTACGATAAATAAGTTTTTATTTTCTTTCTTTTATATATTTTTACAACATTATTATGCCTTTATATCTTTGCTGATTGGTCTTTTTATTTAAATTTTTTTGTCGAATCGACTTGGAAAAAAAAAAAAAAGACTTCCGATATTGATATGAATCGATATCGAACAATATCGAATCAGAACGTGCCAAATCGTATTGATAATGCAAACTATAGTTTTCTTCATGATAAAAAGACCATTGCCACACAAATTTAGGGGTTGTTCGACGTGACTATCACATCTTCCCACGTGGACAGAAATCTTGATCACGTAACGATGACAACGTCACGCTTCCAAACAAGACGTGATTAAGCCCTAGAGTAGGTTACGTTTAGTATTAAAACACCTGAATTGGAAACTGCCAAAAGGAAGCCCCCCAATGCTTAGCCAGAGAAAGATGCCTCTCATAGAAATTGACACATAAAGAAATGTTTTGGTACTATGCTATTTTCCTAAACACGAAGCTAGCTTTTACTAACCTACTAATTAATTTTGGTCACACCCAATGTTTAAAACCGGACAGGTGGTCGACCCGGCCAAGACATTATGTCGGATCAAATTGGTTCAACCAGTGGTTCAACCACTTGGTTAACTTAAATGGTCCAAATTAATCCCTTATGGCCATTAATTTTTTACAAAAATACTAACTTTTAAACAAAACCGAATCAATACTGAACCGGACCAGAAAAATGACCGGTTCACGGATGAACCGGTTGAACCGGCCGGTCCGGTCCGGTTTTTAAAACATTGGTCACACCTAATATAACAGAACCAGTAATGTGTCATATGATTGTTAGTCATTGACGGTTTTCTTTAAATGTGATTAGTTTCATGCATTACGGAAAATAAATATGGTGCAACTCAAAAAATTTCTTTTATATATATTCATTATCCACATTTGAAAAGTACAGTTTAAAAAAAAGGACAATATTTATGAATAATCCTCTCACAATTTTATTAGAGTCAATGCAATTTACAAATGTATACCACAAAATAGAGAAAGACACACAAAAAAGAAAAAGAAAAAAAAAAGGAGTGAAAGTGTGAGCTCCATTTCTTCAAGAATTGGGAGTACTATGTCCACTTGCATTGGTCTCTAGTAATTGGTCCACTTCCCAGTTCTGTCTGGGTGCAACCCTGTCATGAATTGGTGCATACTCCTGCAAGAGCCAAAATTAACAGCATATCACTCCCCTGCTTTACTGCAGCCTTTGCTTTCTCTACCCCCAAACACAATAATTCCACATCCAACCAGAGATAAAAAGGATAAAAGAAATGAAAATACAAAGAGTGAGGAGTGGCAAACATAAGAACCCCTACCAAATAAATACTGCATTTTTCTTTGGTTATATCTTAAGGCAATTTTGCTGGAGCTTATCAAAAGTTGCCGTCACATTAATACAGTTATTTTAAATCGAGGATGCTTGATAATACCATGTTTTTCGCTATTGAAATGACCAAACTGGTTATGCATCAATAAACTTGTAAATGTATAAGATAATAGAAGTTTTTTTTTTTTGGGTAAAATTGCAGGATAAAATGAGACAACTTTTAAAAGCAACTAACCCATGAAAAGTTATTTTTTTTCTTAAAAAAAATGAGCAGAGATAGATTCATCCAAGGATGAAACCAAAAATTCGAACCGAGATGGACTAGGTGGGCTAGAATGGAGTAGGTGTGGACTGACTCATAAAAAATAAAAAATAAAACAAAATTATGGAAAAGAAAAAACAAAATTTTAGGGGTGGGCTGGAGCCCAAAGTAGCCCCCTAAGTGATTCCGCCTTCGGATTCACCAAAGGCACTTATGTCCTGCGTAGAAGGTATATCTATGATAAGTTGTACCAAATCCGGCCTTAGCTAGGTACTTCTTCTTCTTCTTTTTCATCTCGTATTAATTACCTCCATTTTTGTCATTAGTTCCTCTACAGTTTCTGCTGAGACCACAATCTTCCTTGCTGGGTCCTCAATGAACCCTTCTTCCACCCCCTTGTCAAACAGTGCAAGCAAGCTGTTGTAGTAGCCATCCACATTCAATAAGCCCACCTGCTCAAAATATTCATTTGAAGCTCTCCATTAGCAATAACTTAAAAAGAACAAAGACCTGAAAATAAACATGATCTACCAGGTCTTAAAGGAAAATTAAAAATAAAAACTCAAGCCAGGTAATTGAAGAAGGAACACCAACTCACAGGTTTCTCATGTATCCCCAGCTGTGACCATGTTATCATTTCCAACAGCTCCTCCATTGTTCCATAGCCACCTGCTTATGAAAATAGAGCTGGGTGTTGACATGCATATGACTCATGACTGGAAGATATCATCAAGGCCGGTCCAGAGTTTTTGGGTACCACAAAAATCAAAATAGTACCCCTCATTCTATATCGGGACAATTTAGCAAATATCCTCATTCCAAATGTTGAAACTAGCATATATCTCCAATATTTTTTTAACTAGCAAATGCCTCCATTTTTAGTATGGAATAGTAAAATATTTAAGATATACCCCCACTTTTTAAATTTTTTTTTTCTTTTGTTTTACATAGGAGTGAAGATATTTGCTAGATAAAAAAAATAGTAGGGGTATATACTAGTTTTAACATTTGGAATGGGCGTATTTGCTAAATTATCCCTATTATATATATACCAGTAAATGCACGTGCTTTGTACGTGTAACAACGTATAATGAGAATATTATTCAATTGTAGTCAAATATCTTTTCTAGCTCGTGTGGTTAAGGTGTGAGGTATTTTTCTTGTTTGGTTGAGTTCGATTCCTCATGTTAACAAATTTAAACTTTTTTCAACAATTTTTTCCACAAATTTTTTTTTTAAAATAAAGTGGACCGTGATATAATGACGGCTTAGACGGCTCAAAAGTGAGCCATTTTGAAGCCTCATTATATAATAGAAGATATAAAAGTTCTTAAAAAACGTCCCCTTTTTATATAGGAGTAAGTAAAAAAAAACTTTGTTAAGTAAATCATTATGTTATGTTATATATGAGCACTGATATTTAAAATACCACCAAATATTATATATATATATATATATATATATATATATATATATATATATATATATATATATATAAAGAGATTTTTTT
>JANAVB010015104.1:0-30007 GCA_029216955.1 Iris pallida | reverse complement strand
GGTGAAGTTCCTCGAACAGTTGTCTAGGCCAAGGGACCGATTCGGCCCGGGAGGAACGAGTGAGGCTCAAAGTAGGATGCTGGATGACCGCATGGGAGACTTCGGCGCCTTCGGGCTAGCTACCCGTGTAGGGACGAGCCGATATCCCACGAGCCGAGATCCAAGATAGCTTGACATTGCTAGTGACCACTCATGTAGATGTGTCGGCAAGAGCGGTAATCCGCGTGTTTGCCTTTGGATAGCGTCAAGTACTAGCACGGCGTCGGTCGAATCATAAGACAGTCTAGCATGACATATATCAAGTCAGTAAGATGTAATCCCGTTAGTACCAGCCTCGTATCAGCACGGAAGGAATGAGTTATAGCTTATGTCAGCAAGATACGTGCTTCGGCACAAAGTAAGGCTTTTGCGTATCAAGTATTGGCTTTCGCGTATCAATATTGGCGTTCGCGTATCTAGTATTGGCTTTCGCATATCAATATTGGCATTCGTGTATTAGCTTTCGCGTATCGGCATTGTTGGCCTAAGTTTGCATAAGTTAAGTCGAGTGCCATCGCTTTAAGTCGAAAGGACCGTAATGTAAAAGTTGGCTAAGTCAGGGAGTCGTTAGGCACGACCTCATCTTGAAGCA
This sequence comes from Iris pallida, assembly GCA_029216955.1. NCBI lineage: Eukaryota > Viridiplantae > Streptophyta > Magnoliopsida > Asparagales > Iridaceae > Iris > Iris pallida. The sequence continues at coordinate 29,376 of JANAVB010015104.1, read as the reverse complement.
CGAACAAGCCTAGGAAAAGTCTAGAGGCACGACCTGCACGAGTCGTCCCCCTTGATGTCGCTAAGACGAAAATTGGTCTAGAGGCACTTGGGTTTGAGTAAAGGTCTTGGCACGGCCGAGTTCGTACAAGTTGCTTCTCGGCGAAGTACTGTCTCGAATATGTTTAAGTTACGAACAGAGTATGGCACGACCCTGCCGTCCCGAGTTGTAGTTCAGTCAAGTACATAAGCGATGAGGCACTGCCTCGATCGAAATACACGTTAACATGATAGCACGACTATGTCGTCGTATAACGAGTTGGTTAGACGTCAAGTCTTAAAACTGATCCTAAGGCAAGACTACAAAGACAATCGAAAGGGGTTTAAGCTGCACAAAGTAAATGAATGTGTCGGTTTTGTATGGGTGGGCGAGGAGCTCACTCCTTCAGTACAGTTGAGTACTGACACCCACACAGTTTCCATGTGCAGGCACAGGTAGAAGCTCGTGGCACGGAGCTCGCTTGGATGCGTCGAGGCACGGAGTTCCTTGGCGATTCGAAGCGTGCAGCCGCGTGGAGTCAAAGACTTATACAGGACATAATGTATGGACATCGCCTTCCGAAGCTTCCGCTGGCTCAAGCATTGTAATCGAGAGATGAGAGAGCAGAGTGACTTGTAAAATGAGCGAAAAGTGAGCACGAGAGACTTGTAATCATGGCCTTGCGCCTATTGTAATATGATTGTTCAATATCAATAAAGAGTTCTTTTGAGCAACTTGTGTTTTGCCTTTAAATTTTTGCTGCATGTTCGATGTTTCTGCTTGGGACTTCTGTGCGACGACCCCGTCGCTACCGATGTAATCGGCCGTTATGAAAGTGCCTTGCACGAGCGCAATCTAGGCTCGTGCGACATCACGCCTTAGCGAGGATGATCGCTCCTACGGGAGCGAGGCATGACAAATACAGTTAATAAACAATTAAATCATTATTCAAATTACAACTGGGTTAGAAGGTTACCATAAAAGATCGAGATTCGAGGGAAAATCGAGTGAGTAAAGATTGAGATACAATATAGTTTGGTAGATGACTAGCAACGCTTGTGTATATACTACTATCATGGTCATGAGCGACATGGCATTTAGTATGGAATACTTCTAATTTATTAGGGCTATCTTGGTGGCCTAATATTAAAATTGAAAACTCAAGTTTCCTCCAAAAGTTTCTTAATAAATTTCTCTAAAATGAACTATCCAAATTTCGTATTCACTCCAAGCCGTCAAATTTAATCATGACCAAATCAAATCCCTTTCCAAGTAAACTTCCATCACGTTACTAACCTTTCCAAATTTTAACATTTCCACTCCAACTTTTAAACTCAAGAAACTCATGAATCAAAAAAAATTATATCACTTCATAACTTTAAAACTCCAAAAATTTCTCCAATAACCCTCAAGTTAAACTTTTAACATATCACGAATAATCTAAAATTTACCGCTCAATATTTTAATCAACTCAAAATCTCTTGTCACAATTAAAACCGTACTAATTGTATCAAATTGAATCCCTATTCCAATATGTCAACATATTTTCTAAAAACCTTCACAACCAAAACTTATAGTCGTAAAAATCTAATAATTTTATGACATAATCAAAAAAAAAAAAATTCAATTTCAAATAGCCTTTATCTTATCAAATGTACCACATTCTCTAGTCATAACAATATCATAACCAAAAAAATCTTTAAGATCTTGAGATAACTCTTAGTATATCCCAATTCAATCTACATACTCATTTTATTCCTTTTACCAAGACTTTTATTATCCATAATTGAAACTTCTAGATCAAAGTGAATTTATAATTCATAATCATAAGACAATTTTTAAAAAAAAAATCAGAGTCAATTTCATATCCTTCAAATATATTAAACTAAACCTTTACTTCAATTTTAAATCTCCAAATTTAACAACTTGTAATTTATAAATCATACGACTTACCAATTTAAAACCTCAAGCTCTTTAATAAATCGTAAATCATAAACCCTCCATATTCTCTAGTCGTTTACAAAATCATAACTTATAATTTAAAATACTTTAATAAATTCGAGATAAACTTTAACATATCCAAACTTGAACTTAACCGTAAATCGTGTGTCACAGTTTCAAGATGTTTCTCAAATCGGTTTCATATCCCAATAAATCATAAACTTTTACAATTTCTAAAATCATAAATCATAAATTTTGTTTCCTCGATCTAGCTATCCTCTTGTGTATACCACCTTGTAATAGCAAAATGAAATTCCAACTATCCTTTGAAGGCGGTAATATGCTACTACCCAACTTGGAATTAAAAATCATACTTTTAGGAAAAATTTCTTTATAACTCAAAATAAGACCTCAATGTACACTAATCGTCAATGTAATCTTCCTAGTCATGTGTTTGACCTATGAGCATATAATAGTATAGTCATCTTCCTAACTGCCACTAAGCACGAAAGATAAGAATTTACGGTAGGAGGAGTCAAACAAGATGCATGTCAAGGAGGTCGAACGAGAGTTCGAAATTTGAAGTCAAGAAAGGATGTCAAATAGGTGGATGAGATTCTAGACTCTAATCCTATATTGCAGGCCCGTTTGGTACAATCATGTAACCGAAACGGCAAACATGACCTGCATGGGCCACCATAAAAACATGTAACGCTCCAGTCCCAAAATATAAGGACTAGGTACGTATCCATGCCAGCTGCATACATACGAGTAATTAAATGGCTCGTATGTATACATAAGCTGTAAAATGTAGTAAACCATAATCAAACTAAATCTCATCCACAATATGAAGGTTTAATGATATAATCAACTAGTTATTTTGTACAAATGTTGGGCGGAGACATATCCACTACCAACAATTTAAAATAAGAAAAAATATACAAATAAATAATTTGGTCGAGCGAATCAAATGACGAGTCCAAGAGCAATCATCAGGAGGAAGGAAGACATGGCCTTAGCTAGAGCACCTGCAAGTAATCACGAAGCACACACCTGGAGGGATCACCAGGTCCTCGGAGGGACGTAACAAGACACATAATATCATGCAAATAACGGAATAATAAAAGCTCAAAAGAAAAGTATGCACGAGTAAAGGTTCCTAACCATTCTATGTGATATACACTTTGAGGACACCGTTCTACGCAGGGACTGTAGGATCAGCAGAGTAAATAAAGAATGGCCATCAAGTAGCGCTCAGACGAGACACTATCGGCCCGGGACAGTAAGTAGCGCTCATCCGAGTCACTATCGGCCCAAAATGTGTGCAAAAATAAATGTAGCCCCTACGCTAATAGCTATCCTCTCCTCCCATGATACTATACATGGTCGTCTCCACGACACTGTTTAATCCTTAATAACTGCCAAGTCTTCTACACAAATCTATTAGCAGTCATATCCTAACGCACGGCCTGTACGCACCGATGTACGGTCGGTACGCAAGTCCGAAGCTATATGCGACTCACAACTCACACACAACCCATGGCACATCGTTACAGTTTATGAGATGATCTAAACATATGGTAGTCCCTTAACTCTAAGCCAATTGCATAAAATATAGTAATTTGTATCTACATATAGTTTTGAAAGAACAACATTTTATTTGCTAAAAATAAGAAAAGTATGCATGATATTGAGCAAGCAATTTAAACAGTAAAGGCAATGTGTCTTGCCTGGTGTGACGTCTGGTGTGGTACAATGATCCAACAAGTCCGAGTAGTCCATTAGCCATGATTAATGTACAAGGGTCCGAAATTCACGAGAAAATAGGGAAGGATGATTAGTCTTGATTGAGACTTTCTAATCTAAGAGATTTTGAAAGAAATATCTTAATATGAAAATTATTTTTTATCTAGAAAACTATTTGGAAATTACAAAATTTAAAACTAGATTTTATTAGAAAAATATATTTTAGAAAAGAAAAAAAATACTTTTAAAAACCAAAAATTCTTTTGGCTAATCTCTAAGTTTTTGGTGAACTAATATTTTAGGTTGAATATATATTTTCAAAATATTTTAGATGAATAATAACATAATTTTAGAAATTATCCAAGGTTAAAACCCCTACTTTGTAAAACTATAATTTTGACAAATAATTTATTTTGCATAGATAGAAAAATTGGCATCAATATCATAGCCCCTAATATTTTCTTTTACACAAGTAATTTTTTATCTACTTTAGTTAATAAAATATTTAACATAATTAATTGGTACTAGTAATACAACAATAATAAAGATCATAATACTATTTAAGTTCATTTATCAAATCACTATTAAATAAAACAATTAATAATAGTAATAATAATAATAATAATAATACCACTTAATCCCTAAAACTCATCAGCTCTATCCCTAATTTTTTTTCTTCAGTGAGAGAAGAGAGAGATGGGAAGAAGAGGAAGAAGCGGGAGGGTTCACACCGGCGGTTGTCGTCGGCGACGCGCGGGAAGAGGAAGATCGGACAACAAGGGCAGCGCCGGAGGCTCGGGTCGCGGCGGCCGTCGGCGTCGCCGGAGTCGGTGCGGTAGTGCATGAGGGGCGGGCGGAGCACGGGGATCGGGCGCCGGCAGGATGGGGCATAGCACGGCCGCTGCCGCGCGCACGGCGGAGGCGGACGCACGCGAACCCATATGGTATTGGTCGTGCACGTAGGCACGAGGTCGAGGCGACCAACGATACTGGCACGCGGCCGCTGCGGAGGATTGTCGGTCGGAGAGGGAGAGGGGGCGACGCGGTCGGCGGTCCTCGCCGAAGGGTGCACGGCTCGGAGGGTCGGAGCGGAGAGATCGGTTGGGGAGCCGGCGCTTGGCCAGAGGCGGGGTGGAGCTTGCGGGAAATCGCCGGTGGTGCTGGTGGAGGAACGAGGAGGTTGCCGCTGGACGTCGAAGAAGAGAGACGACGGTGTGGGGTGTAGCTCGGCGGCGGCGGGTTTAGGTAAGGGATTTCCCTTTTTCGTTTTCCTTTCCTAGGTGGTGGTGATTTTTGATGGCGTGGTTGCCGGGGGGCGATGGTGGTGGTGGCAATATCGACAGGAGATGGTGGCTGTGGCCAGGAATGGTCGTAACGGTGGTTGTGATGGTGTCGGGGTGCTACTGGTAACGGCTACTGGTCGAGTGACAGCGTGGTGGTAAGATGATGATGGTCGGGACGGGTGTCTATGGCAGCCGGGGAGTTGTGGCCGACCGGGGTTCGATGATGGTTCGGGAATGATGGGGTTGCATCGGGGGGATGGTGCTGTTGGGTGGTTGCCGCGGCCGAAACGGCACAGTGGTTTGGTGGTGTGCGGGAACGACAGAGAGGAATAGGGGATGGGTTGTTGGCCCAATGATTGTATCTTTTGAATATGGTTAATATGTTAAGTTTAGCATTTCATTATCACTAATCTTTATACTATCGCTATAGCATTTCTACTTATACTTATACCTTTGGTGATATGTGCCTATTGGTTTACATATTAGTGATATGAGTTTTCTATCTTAAATTTAATCGGGTTGCCAAAATCAAAACTATGTTTTTGATTGTGGTTATTCAATTAAGTTTAATCGTTATGATATCACTAACTTTTATGCTATCACCTTAGCATTTATACTTAAACTCATCATTGTCCTAATGAGCATTAAACTTATCATACTTGCTACTATGTATTTGTAGAAACATGGAAAATATTAGAATAATGATCCATGCGGCTCTGAGTAAGAAGCTTATGCGGCTCACATAGGAGCGGCCCTATGCGGTTCAAAGAAGACTCTCAATCGCATGCGGCTCAGGAGCGTATGCGGTTCAGCAAGGCATATGCGGCTCGATGGACGCCATGTGTGATCCTTCCCTACAGCTGGTCGTTTGAGTAGTGGCCTCATTTATTGCTCCAGCACAATTCACTGTGGCGGCCCTGACATAAAGTTTCATAATGGCCTTGCCATAATGACTGACTCCTCGGGAAAAGAAGAAAATCTCTGACCAAATCCGTCAGAAGTCCCAGATTGCCACGTGGCAATCAGTCATATGCGGCTCCCTGAGAACCCGTTCCATGCGGTTCGATACAACGCTAGCTCATGCGGCCCCTGGGAACACATTCCCTGCGGCCCAATACAACACCAGCTCATGCGGCTCACAAAGATTACACATATGCGGCTCGATGAAGCATCGTCCTATGCGGCTTACAAAGAGTATCTCTCTGCGGTTCGAGGATAGTCAATCCTATGCGGCTCTGACAGGACTCACAGTTAAGACACGTGGCATGGGATCAATAAGAGATTTAACCGAATCTCAACAAATATATTTGACATCATCGTCATAATTACTGAGATCAGGGCATATCATTTATCATCAAGCTAATGGGACACGTGGCGAGCAATCAGACATTGGCATAATCAATCACGAGGATTTAAAACAGCTAGCATTAATTGCTCATGAGATACGATGCTATCCGCGTTAATGGTCGAGATTCACTATAATCAGGATCAAGGGTTCAGATAGAATGAAGGAGCGCCGACATTCCAACAGATAATCATTAGCAAACCCTAATGATCACCCCCCCACTCTTATAAATAGCCAGCATCATTCCCTTAGAAAAAAAAGAGAGGAGAGGTCGGCAACAAAAGAATAAGAGAGAGATCTACACAGAGAGAGCTCCCCCCTTCTTCTTGATAATCACAGAGAGAGAGAGAAGTCAGGAGAGCAATCCGAGGAGAGCAAGAAGAGCGTTTCTTCATCAACGCCAAGCAGATCTTCCCCGAGCCAAGGCTACATACTGATCGTCCAAGGAGTAAGGCAGAGCGGCCGTCGCTTTCCCGAGCCTCTATCTTCACCCCCCAGAATCAAAATAAACAATCGTACTTAGTCTGCTGTACCTAGGTTTCGTCCCTAGGCTTTCTTTGTACGAGCGAGTTTGTATTGTGAGTCTAAGTTCAGTCCTCCGATAATTGTTCTGTTCTTTTACAATCAATGGCAAACACGATGGCGACTCTGCTGGGGACTAACTTCTCCACGGCTGAGGAGTTGGTGACACAATCAGATGCAGCCAAACTTGGCTCCACACAAAAGAAGATGGTCGTCCGCTTCGACCAACAGGCGTTCGAAGAGATGCTCTCTGAAGGCAGCGCTGGCCCGGCCCAGAAGCGCACCCGCACCACGAAGGCTCACAAAGAATGGAGACCGAAGTCATTTGCTCCTCCTCAAGCCCTCGATGGGATGCCCTCTGTTGCTCAAGACGGCGAGAAGGATTCTCCTGCGGTCCCACTTCAGATCGTAGACAACTCTGCTGTCCCCAAGTCCGGCAGAAGAAAACATTATGATGCTGGACTTGCAGGGACAAAGAGGGACTCTACGCGGACCAAACCGCAGAAGAGTATTAGCCGCAAGGAGAAAGCCCATGCGGCTACATCCGCCAACCGCATGAAGAAAACTCATGCGGCTACTTCTGTCAGCCGCATAACTTATGCGACTACAGTTCCTAACAACATGGACGAGACTCATGCGGCCAGTAAAGTCAATCGTTTGCAGAAAACCCATGCGGCCACAGATGCCAACCGCATGCGGCCAGCCTGCACGGTCGTGACCCCTAGCCGCATAAGAACTCGTCCGACGACAGGAGACAACCGCATGCAGACAGCCTACACGGTTTCTGCTCCCAGCTGCATAGCATCTGCTCCATGCTCCTCTCGGTCAGTTTTCGACCGTCTCTCGTACGGTCCGAACCCTGATGACTCTCTGGATGATAAGCCAGACTCTGTGATGTTCAACTTGGACTCTTCCTATTATGCACCCACAAGTGCTAGAAAGAAGAAGTCTAGGGCAGCGCGGGCTCATCAAGCCCAGACAGCTGCCCCAACCACTGACTATCAGGGCGTCCCACTGATTATCATACGGGCCTCTGATGGGAAGTTGTACAGAACCGCTCAAGTCCAATCCCCGGCGGCGAACGGACAGAGTGGTTCCTCTGACCTGCGTGAGGCGATCCTCCACAAATGCAAGGAAAGAGAAGGGGCCTCGGCGTGCAAAGAATCCTCACATGGACGTCACTGCACCCAGATCATCGTCAACTGCTGCTGCAACAATGCGGCAGTGACGGAAGATCGTCCGTCCGTCTTCCACAGACTACAGCACCCGAACTCAGAAGATGAGGCACCTCCTGTTGTCTCCTGCAATTCCGCTCAGAAGGTCCCCGTCGAGGGGAGAGGGAAGAAGACAAGCATCTCCAGTCCAAAGATATCAGCCACTACAGCTAAGAATTGTCGGCTAAACGGTTGCCCTCCACCGGAGTATACCAACACACCCGTTCGAAGACAAATCTGCTGCAACAGGAGATTCATCGTCCCCGACCCTGGGGGTCGTAGGAGCTGGGGGTAGTACTCCTCCGAACGTCCACAATAATCCAATGTTTCAAGAAGACGAACCCCGAGAAACAACCCTCCCATCGGGTACAACAGATGCTGATGTCCCCGAGGACATCCATGATTCTCGAGATGAAGCAAGCTCCGAAGCTGGGGGTAGTGTTCCTTCCGAGTCTGAACCTGAAGAGAACATCCCCACATATCCAGATGATTTCTCGACGCATGGGTACGACTCGGAGGGTACATCCTCCACCACTCCCTCCGTCACTCCTCATGTGAAGACGGTATTCATGACAGACAGCAATCAAGGCGGGTTCCAGCGATCGCCTAGCGCATCGACATGTTGGAGGCCATATTGCATGCCTTGGTCAAGTCTGTAGACGAGATCAAAGCGGCACTTCCTACTCTGCAGGGAGTGACACCTGGCCAGACAAGCACGGGTCCCGCAATCAACGTAGATTCAAATTCAGCGGCACCAAACAAGGGCAATAATCCTCCCGAGATAACGGCCCCTGCCGCGACAGATGAGGCCCGAGAAGTAAGAAGAGAGGTTCAGGAGCTCCGAACAATGTTCCACGCCCGAGAAAATTCTCAAGACCTCAGAATACGGCAACCATATCCTGCTGAATGGAGGGATGTTCCCTTTCCGCCAAGATATAAGCCGTTCAATATCAACCCATATGATGGCAAGACTTCAGCAAGTCGATACATCACTTACTTTGAGGTCACTACCGACCATCTGCCCCATGATGACGCTATCCTTATGCGGTTATTCATTGGGGCACTGGAAGGAGTCGCCTTCGATTGGTACCGCAACCTGCCAGACAATTGCATCCACTCCTTCGCTGGCTTCAAACGCTTGTTCTTGGAGAGGTTCTATGAGGTAGAACAGGACGTGACGATGTCTACCCTCATGGACGTCGTTCAAGGAGAGAAAGAACTGACAAAAATTACATTGAGCGGTTTTGTCAAACCGCAATGAAGTTACCATCTGGCAACCCGGACTCTTCTTTGATTGAAATTTGCCAAAAGAGACTACTTTCAACAATTAGTCTCTGGATGGACGAAAGTCAGTTTAAGGATTGGAAGGCTTTTATCATCAGTGCTACAAGTGCTGAAGAACGATTGAAGAAGGCTCGCCAACTAGGGTTGCATATCTCGGAGGGAGAGAACAAGAGCAAGCGTCCCAACACCAGCAACGACAATGGGGGTAGCCCCTCCAACAACCGGGACAACAAAGGCAAGCAGGCTATGGTGACCGATACAGCCCAGAAGCCCGAGCCACAGCCAGCAGACAAACAATGGCCTCAAATTACTTATTCCTTTGAAGACGGCCACGTCAAGCCTATCTTGGACATGCTTATACAAGGAGATAGGATTCAGCTTCCTCCACCAAGACGGAAGCCTCGGCCGGCTGATCTGGAGAACCCAAAGTTCTGCCATTACCATCGCTACGTCCAACATGCTACACACGACTGCTACCAACTGAAACGGTATATCCAAAACCTCATCGATTCAAACGCCCTGGCCATCGATTTCGAAGAGGTAACCGTGGCAGCCAACATGGTGTCCGTACAATTCGGCAGTTTCCTCCAACAGAGACTCAGGACGGGGTTATACCCATCCCTCTGGCAACAATGGAGATTGCTAATCTGCCGTCTGCTCGCGATCAAGTCGCTGGTCTAATACCCCTCACCACATCACGAGAGGAAATCATGTGGGTCCATCCGGACCTAGTCCACGAGGTAACTCAGCCCTCTCCACCTTCTAAAAGGAAAAGTGAAAAAGTCAGATCCTGCCGTACTGCCTCGGCAGAAGAAGAGGAAGTCTCGGCCGTCACTACTCGATCCGGAACACAAGCCCAACCGGTGACCGAAAGCGCGACTGATGATCATCCGCCCACTACCAATGATGCTCCGGGACCAGCTCAGCCTTCGACGACCGACAAGCCTAGGCCGAAGGAGACTCGCTTCGACAAGTCCCTCCGGAAGGAGACACCTCAGGGGCTGGAGAGGCCCTACAACTTCGACATCTTAGCGCAATTAGCTAACACCCCGGCCAAATTGTCCCTATATGAACTCCTCAGGCTCTCAAAGGATGTCCGTACGGCTTTAAGTGAGGCGCTCCAAAATGTCGACGCATACTTGGCTCAGGTCAACCTCACGAGAGATAACCAACCTGCAGAGCTCCAAGATAGTGCGTGTACGGGAGCAATACCCAATATCGTCTTCTCTCCGCAAGATATGCTCATCAAAACTAACCTGCATGATCGCCCGCTATACTACACTGGATACATCGGCGACGTAAAGGTGGACCGAATGTACATTTATCCTGGGTCCTCTATAAGCATCATTCCGAAGGGTCTGCTACATCATCTTCGCATTCCGATGCATCGCCTGACACCTACAAGCACCGCCATTAGCGGTTTCAATTCAGACAGGAGCTACCCAATAGGGAAGATCCGTTTGAAGTGTCAGATCGGCGATCTCCAATCAGAAGTCACCTGTTATGTCATAGATGCCGACACTTCTTACAATATCCTTCTGGGGCGGCCTTGGATACACGATTACATGATCGTGCCTTCCACGCTACACCAGTGCTTCAAATATGTCGATAAGCACGGCTTCGTGAGGACAGAGTTTGCCGATATCGATCCCTTCAAGGGGGTCGAATCTTATTACTCAGACTCCTGTCTGTACGAAAAATCAAAGAAGCATCTGGTCGAAGAAGATGTGCAAGCTCACAACAAGACGGCTACAGAAGAACCTCTAATGATCCACCTTCAGGCTCGCAAACCGGGCAATTCCGCACCCCTTACGGCCACTCTACGTAAGGACGCAATCAGTCTCTCCGCACAAGAAGAACAAATGAGAATCCGGCTGCCAAGGTCCGACCAAGCGTCGAGACCCATAACAGGGCCACTTACCATCAGACTACCGAGAGTCGGTCAGCTCCAAACGGAGAAGCCCAATCCCTCCGACAGACCGCTCACAATACGCCTTCCCAAGAAGATTCTTCACCCCGATGCGAGGTCTGACACTTCTAGCGAACCAGCCACCCCTCGCCTCACATCAAGTACCAAACTGGGGGTTGCTAGTTTACCAACAACTCTACGATCTGCTCTGCCAGTTGAGCCTCTGAAGATCAAGCTGACTAGGTCGTCCTCTCAGTCTTCATTTATACAGGGGGTGGCCGAAGAAGAACCAGAATTAGCCAAGTATGTGGCTGCCCACTCGATACCCCTTCCGCAGATGATGTAATCCCTCTAGAAAAGATACCTTACTTCATCAATAAAGGGTTATCTTTGAACTACACCGAGCTCAATAAGCTATGTACAATGTATGCTATGGAACACGGTATAGGCACTCACCTACATACACAGGTGATAAACGTGTACACCGCTATCCGACTTACTCCAGCAGAAGACACTTACCGAATAGTCAAGGGAGGGGACCACCCGATCATCTTCGGCCGGACAAACAACCCACATCCCCCCGCTATGGAAGAAGTCGACTTCGGGTCAGATGCCGGAAGACTGCCTCTGTATCTCTATAGCCCTCAATCCAAATATCTCATGCAGAAACAGGGGTACGATCTAGAGACAACGCCAGGACTGAACTACGGCACTGGACGACGATTACCTTTGAAGACGCCAGCCCCGACGGGCAAACCACGGAACTACTATAACAAAACCCGATACGGTTTAGGGTATGTAATGCCTACTACGACCCCTGAAAGCTCAGATGAAGAATGCGACTGGCAGTCATATTCAACCGGATTACCAACTTCCGACTCAGATACCAGCATCGGAGATGTGTTCAGACAAGTCATGTCAGTCAACATGGCATTCATCGACGCTTACGAGGAAGACGAAGACATCCCCGAAATTCTTGAGCTAGAACCATGGGCCCAGCAATTAGACGCACAATGGGAAAAGCAGTTCGAACTGAGAGAACCTCCTACCGAAGATGAGGTCATACAAGTGGATCTCGGCAGCGAATCTTCTCCAAAACCGATCTTTATCAGTAAAAGCCTAACTGACGAAGAACGAGAATCGCTGTTAGTACTCGTCAGAGAATACATTGATGTGTTCGTCTGGAGCTATGAAGACATGCCGGGGTTAAATCCTGACATCGCTCTCCACAAACTCAATATACGGCCAGATGCAAAGCCAGTCAAGCAGCAACAACGACGCTTCGCCCAGGTGTCATGGACGCGATCGAAACTGAAGTCAACAAGTTAATAGCTAGCGGTTTCATTCGTGAAGAGCAACATCCTGACTGGGTCGCCAATATAGTACCCGTCCTCAAGAAGAATGGGAAGATTCGAATCTGCATCGACTTCCGCAACCTGAATGAGGCATGCCCCAAAGATGAATTTCCCCTTCCCATCACAGACATCATGATCGATAACACATGCGGCTTCGAACGTATGTCATTCATGGATGGATTCTCGGGGTATAATCAAATCAAGATGTCTCCCGACGACGAAAAGCACACATCATTCCGAACGCCGATTGGTACATACTGCTACACAGTCATGCCATTCGGTCTGAAGAATGCTGGCGCTACATATCAGCGGGCCATGAGTATCATTTTCCGAGAACATTTATGCAAAACAGTAGAATGCTATGTTGACGACATCGCCGTCAAGAGTCGCCATAAGGAAGATCATCTGCAAGACCTGAGGATGGTATTCGACCTGATGAGAGCCCACAACCTGAAGATGAACCCTACGAAATCATTCTTGGGCGTATCCAGCGGAAAATTCTTAGGCTTCATCATCACGGCACGGGGCATCCATGTAGACCCTGAGAAGACGAAGGCAATCATGGAGATGGGTCCCCCAAAAAATCTCCGCGAACTCAGAGGCCTCCAAGGGAGGCTAGCTTACATCAGAAGGTTCATTTCCAACCTCTCCGGACGATGCCGACCGTTCACACACCTCATGAAGAAGGGAGTCTCATTCGTATGGGACGAGGAATGCCAGCGTGCTTTCGACGACATCAAAGAATATTTGTCGAATCCCCCAGTCCTGGTGGCCCCGGTCCTCGGAAAACCATTCCTGCTCTACGTACGAGCAATGGAACATTCCCTTGGTGCCCTGCTAGCACAAAATAACGATGCAGGCCACGAGCAGGCCATATATTATCTCAGCCGGATGATGATCGGGCCAGAACATCGATACACCGCCGTAGAGAAGGAGTGTCTCGCCCTGGTATTCGCTATTCAAAAGACGCGGCACTATGTCACAGGACAAACCATACATGTGATCTCGCGAGTCAACTCCCTCAGAGTCCTCATGACTAAACCAGGGGCCCTCAGCTCTCGCCTCGCCACATGGGCAATATTACTGTCCTCCTATCATATGATCTTCGTCCCGCAAAAGGCTGTTAAGGGTCAGGCCCTAGCAGACTTTTTGGCAGCCCACCCAGGATCGGAGTCATCCAGAATCTATGAAGAGATTCCAGACGAGGTCGCCGATTCGAATACAGCCACCCACGATAACATATGGCGAATGTTCTTCGATGGCGCCTCAAGGACCGGACCCAAGGGAAATATCGTCGTCGGGGTCGGAGTGGTATTAATTTCTCCTACTGGGCTGGTAATCAATCGCGCCTACTCCCTCACGGAACCCTGCTCCAACAATGTGGCCGAATAAACGCTCTGGTCATTGGCCTCCAACTTGCAAAAGAGCTGGGGGTAGAATACCTTGAAGCATACGGGGACTCCCAACTAATCGTCAATCAGATCAGGGGCTCATACGAGGTTCGCCATGAAGACATGATCCCCTACCATCAAATTGCGATCAACATTATCTCATCATTCGAAGGATTCTTCATCGAGCACGTCCCCAGACTCCAAAATATCGAAGCTAATGCCCTAGCAGGCCTGGCTGCTTCCCTAGCAGTGCCAAATCACTCTCATCATTCGGTCGATGTAATCGGCCATGAGCTGGTCTGCCCCAAGAACAACGTTCAAGCCCTGGCGAGTTATTCTGCTCAGATGATCGACGAAGCGCCAGACTGGAGACAACCATTCATAGACTTCGTGGTCTACGACATCCTGCCTGAGAACCCGAAGGAGGCTACTTCTATCAGACGACGTTCTCTCAGGTTCTTCTACGATACAGAGACGAAAATGCTGTATCGCCGCTCCTACGACGATTACTACTTCGGTGCTTGTCGAACGCAGAAGCCAAAAAAGCTATACGAGAGGCTCATGACGGTGTCTGCGGGGCCCATCAGCCCGGCCCTAAGCTACAGGACCGCCTTCGCCGGATGGGCTACTACTGGCCCACGATGGTGGCAGATGCGATAGATTATGCCAGAAAATGCAAGGCCTGCCAAGTCTACGCAGACTTCATTCACCGACCATCCGAATTTCTACATCCGACAGTAGCGTCCTGGCCATTCGAAGCATGGAGAATGGATATCATTGGTCCAATCACCCCACCTTCCTTCCGAGGACATCGCTTCATACTTGCGATCACTGATTATTTCTCCAAATGGGCGGAAGCTATCCCACTCGCAGAAGTTAAAACTTCAAACGTGATCAGCTTCCTTAAGCATCACGTTATCTACCGCTTCGGACTACCACTAAGAATCATCCATGATAATGGTCCACAGTTTATAAGCCATGCATTCTACCGATTCTGCGATAAGAACCGCATTTAGAATGTCGCTTCGACACCATACAACCCGACAGCAAACGGGTTGGCAGAGGCATTCAACAAAACAATCATCAAGCTTCTCAAGAAGTTCGTCTCCTCCAACAAACGCGACTGGAACGAGAAGCTCGGCGAGTGCTTATGGGCTTATCGCACCACGGTTCGAACAGCCATCGGGAATACACCATTCTCTCTGGTGTACGGGAGCGAGGTAGTCCTCCCTTTGGAGACTCAGATCCCCTCACTCCGCTGTCGCCCTCACTTATCAATTGACGACGGATGATAACTACCGACGACGACTACAAGAGTTGGAGGCTTTAGATGAAAAGCGCCTCCTAGCTCAGCAAAGGATCGAGCTATACCAAGCACGCATCTCCGGAGCCTTCAACAAGAAAGTTAAAATCAGAACATTCCAAGTGGGTGATCTTGTTCTAGCAGTCCGGAGGCCGATGGTCATGACTCACAAGACCACCGGTAAGTTCCAGCCAAAATGGGAAGGTCCATTTGTCATCGAGACCGTGTTCTCCAACGGCGCCTACCGCCTCGCTAAGCAGAACGGAGACTTGCTCATGTTGCCCGTCAACGGCAAGTTCCTGAAGAAATACTATGTTTGGACATCATTCTCTAGATTATCGAGTCATATACTCCTTTAGTACCACTGAACTCTCATCCATCATTCTCTAGATTATCGAGTCATGTACTCCTTTAGTACCACTGAACTCTCATCCATCATTCTCCAGATTATCAAGTCATGTACCCCTTTAGTACCACTGAACTCTCATCCACCCTATTTCAGATTATCGAGCCATGCACCCGCTGGTGCCGCTGAACTCCCACTCCCTCAATAGTCCAAATTACCAAGTTATGTACCAGCTGGTGCCTCTGAACTTACATTCCGGTCACTCTTTCAGATAGTAAGTCAAGTATGATTATACCTCTGAACTTTCTTCCTGGCAGAGATCCTCCCTCAAGATTCACTACCCGCACTCCCAGTGCACAAAAAGGGTAGTCGATCCACCAATTTCCGAAATGACTATGTCCTCATTACCTCTGAGTCGTCTTCACTTCCACCAAAAACAAACCGTCCCCTCGCATAGAACTTCCACGTTCTCCTACCTCTGAGTCGTTCTATGTACCCAATCTTTATTGAGCCCACTCCTGCCATGTCCTCACTACCTCTGAGTGGGAAGGCTCCGTCGAAGAAATCGTCATATTTGCCATGTCCACATTACCTCTGAGCAAGTATGTCGGTCCTCTTTTAACCTATTATCTGTACCCACAATCGGAGTACGACAAGGATAATAGGTCCACAAATGTCCTCTGTTGACTACAAATGTCCTCTGTTGACCATAAATGTCCTCTGTTGACCACAAATGTCCTCTGTTGACCACAAATAGCTTCCGTAAAGTCTCTCCTGCCATGTTCTCATTACCGCTGAGCAGGAAGATTTCACGATACAACCTTCATGTTTGCCATGTCATCATAACCTCTGAGCAAATGTGATCGATTCCCTTTCTGCCCATTATCCGCATCCTGAACTAGGGTACGCCAAGGGTAATAGGTCCACAAATATTCATTCGCTAAGCTTCTTAGCATAAATCCACCATCTTACCATGCCCCGGGAGCCCAGCTGCTCTACGGCATTCCTTTCCCCAGTACCGAGAACATCCATGACCACTTTGCCGTAGCTGTCCCGGACATCCTATCTAAACTGTTATCCGTATCTAAAACCAAGGTACGCCTATGATAACAGGTCCACAAATAAATCCCCCAGCAAGTCCAAATTCCATAAACACCGCAAGTACAAGAAAGAAAAGATGAGTTGAAACATGCTCATTTATTCAAAAATCAAAAGGCTACATCAGCAGGGATCACACCCCTTGCAAAAATTAAAAAAAAAAAGAGAAGAAGAAGAAGACAGAAAGCCAATCACTGCTCTGGAACACATAACGCCGTAAGACGGTCCTTTATCAAAGCAACCGACCGCTCAAGCTTCTGTCTGGCTCGGCGCTCCGCTTCCTGATCCAACACCGCCGCATCCTCCAGATGAGCATGGGCTCGCCAGTTGTCCTCAAACTTCTTGAAGGCCCGCTCCAGGTTGACAGAGGATCGGGAAATCCTCTCGGTCTCTCGAGCAATCAACTCTTGTTCTGCACGAGCAGCCTCCCGCTCTGACTCTAAGAAGGCCAACTCCTTCTGGAGTGCGAGAATCCGCTCCTTCATATCAGCTACTCCACGAAGGCAGATTCTTCCCGGGCTCTACAAGCCTGACTCCGATGACCCAGTCGGTCATAAGAGACGGAGAACTTGTCAAGGTCCTCCTGCACAGCCGGTCCGGCAGTTTCTCGAGCGAGCTTAATCCTATCCCTAGCAGCAACCAGGAAGCTGCGCTCCCGTTCAGTCGCGGCGGGCAAGCCAGCCTGCCGCACTGCCAGCAGTTGGGTCACAAGCTGGTCAGCCTTTGTCAACTTAGGCTCCAAGAGCGCTGCTAACCCCAGCCCGCCAGGAAGACCCTTCAGAGTGTCAATTTGGCCCCGAGCTCCCCGTAGAGACAGAGAAAAAGGGACCCCCCGTTCCACGGCAGCGTTTACACCCCTCCCTAAGTGGCGATAGAAGCTGTCAACCACATCCTGCGTCACTTCGTCCAGAGCCTCCGAGGAAACCGGTGTCAACGGAAGTGTGGCTGGTAGCACGGAAGAAGACATGACGGAATCTGCCGCTCCTGCCACAAGAGAAACCAACTCTGCACGGAAGGACGCTTGAACATCGGCCAATTCCTCTTCAGCGGCCCGCAGAATTTGGATGATCGGCAGGGTCGAGAAGTCAATCTCCGGAGCCGTATAAGCAGCCGAAGACGAGGCCGGGGCCAGCACCAACTCCATCCCCATCTGTCCAGAGCTGGCAGGATGTCCCTCAACATGCAATGACGAAGGGGAGGAAACGCTCCCTTCCCCCTGATCACGGTAGACCAGGCCTTCCCCAAGAACATCAGCGGCAGGAATAAAGGGTCAGGACCTGCACGGCCAAGGCAACCATGAATCGACTTGACTCGAAGGACATGCTGATAGAGCAAATAAGCCCCCTCGGTGGTCAATATGTGGCTCAGCTTACCAGTGGAGGAATGTGGAGGCTGAGGTTCGCCTACAGCCATCACAACCTCTTCACCAACAGCCTCCGAGTCAGGAATAAAAGACTCATCTGCCCTTGCATCCTCGGGAGGGGATGTACCGAGGATGGCGTCATCTCGTTGAAATTCAAAATCTCGTCACTCTGGGCTGGGGCCTCAGCAGCTTGGGAGTCCTTAGTCGCCGCTGAGAGAGCCCCCGCAGAGAGGACCGCGGCACACGTGTCGCTAATCAAAGCGGCAAGGGCCGGATCAACTACTGAGGTAGCAGATGGTTCAGGAGAGCCTGGTTCGTCAGACACCTACAAAGAAAAATGATCAAGTCGTATCCCCGAGAGGAAAGAAAGCTACAACAAAGATAGAACTCCGACTTGGACTTACCTCCGGAACATCGTCTGCACCTTCACCCTTCTCGGTGATAGGTGTCCCACGAGACCTAACAGCAGCTCTCTTCACGGAAAAGGTCGCTCTACTGTCAGGAGATTCGTATCTGACCCGTTTACGCGAGGGACCGGATACAGTTGAAGGGTGTTCTTCTCTCACTGCTCCCTCTTGTGTAGTAAGCGGCGGATCTTCCGCCGGTTCATCAAGTGGGGGAAGCGGTTGATCCGCCACTTCTTCGTCCCCACCAGGAAGGAAGTCTTCTCTATCATCCTCCTCCTCAGCCGACTCGGAAGGTTCTGATTCAGGGAGAGGAATCTGGAGCGCCAGTTGCTTTCTAGCCTTAGCCCCCTTAGGCTTCTCCTCTAAACCAGTACCTACGATGAAGCTGGTACTCGGATCAAAGTTAACAGGAGGCTTGTTCGCCATAACGTGATACAAAGCGGCCACGTACAGAATTTCCCTCGGCGCCTTGGCATCGGGAACCGAGAAGCTGGCCCGAGTATGATAAGCGTCATAATAATTCCACGCTCGGACTGCCGTCAAGAATGCTACCTTCAAAACCCAAACAAGGGTTGGGATAATCAAGGAACAACTGGCTATAACCAAATTGACGGGAAAACCTACTGGGTAGGTAAGGCTCCAAGTACACATTATCCCGGTTGCGATAAACCAGATGCGCGGGGCGGATATTGCGCAACCAAGCAAGCATATCCGGAGACAAAAATGAGAAGGTCCAGTACCGTCAAGGTGTACCTTCCTCACTTCCTCATCAGAAAAAGGAGGAACAGACACAAAGAGATCACACCCATCCACTCTCGCCAACGCCCTCCGACAAGCTGGCATAGTGTTGCATTCCCAAGACCGGTGATGGCATTTGAAGAGGAAAGCATCCTCGGCCGTAGCATCTTCCGCTATCCCAGGTCCCAGCAAAGACTTATAGTGCATCGCCAACCACCCCACCAGATAGTGAAAGGGCAGTTCTACGCGCTCAAAATCCAAAGTCTTCTTGCGAGCAATAACCTTGGACGAGAATGTCCGCAGACCATGATGTATGCTGCATACCATAGCAGGAAGGAGGGCCAGCCTAACTCCGAAAACTAGCTTAACGGCAGGGATGATGAAATGACGACCAATCCTCTCGATAGAGCCCGCTCCGCCTGAGACTACGCAGTTCCGTAGCCATATCATCAAAAATCCAGCCAGAAGCGCCTTCTCCGACAGTTGTATGGTCCCGTAGTGAAAATAACTAAGAGAGTCAGCTTGACTCCCGAATATATCACTCTTGGATCGCGACTTTTTGACATTGGACATCAGATCCCTTACCTCTGCATGCGTTCGAGGGGCTCGGGGAGTAACTTCACCAGAAGGATCAACCCTAAAGAGATAATTAATCCAGGATGTGGTATGGGGAGCGGTCCCCTCAGAGCTATCCGTCGTTTTTATAGCCATTTGATGACAAGCACTATGGTGGCACAACAACTCCCGATACACCGCAACAAAACCCGGGAGTTGCCTGTCCAAGGCCTCGAACTCCTCATTCGACGGGGTATACACCTCGAAAGGCTCATTCCCCCATGGAAGTTAGAGACAGTATACATCTCGTGAAGAGCAAGCCCCAGTTCCCCTACTGGTGTAAAGAATGTCCCCGTTCGCTGGCTGTATCATCTCCAAGAGCGCTACGAACAGTGGTTTATTAATGGGAAGCCGTGACAAGTGCCCCGAATGGCATGGTAAAGCCCCACCTCCCGCAAGAATGCTCCATAAGTCTGTAGAACCCAAGCAGTCAACTGAGCCCACGTAGAGGTGGGGTTTATCAGTTCGGCAGTGCCAGCCTACCAACAGGATAAGACTTCTTGCGAACAAGCCGATTCAGGAAAGTATCAGCTTGAGTAAGTGTGAAATTGGGACCGTATACATTCATAAAAGAGCCCGGGGCCAGACCCATCATATACCGGAGGACGGAATCCTTACCTGCATACGCTGACTTCATATTCGGATTATAATGGATGTTGCCCATCAACATCCCTGATTGAGTGGGAGTTAGGTTACACACCATCTTCCAGTCCAGCAACTACCATATTGAACCATGACAAAGGATAATGACGTTCCATGAGAGGAATATGGATTGCCACCCCATCCAAAGAAAAATCCCAGTTCTCAAAATCTCTAAGACCCGAGGATTCTTGATGGTTAAAGCATCACCAAAAAGGAACAAAGGCTTCAGGTATTTTCCATCCAGCTTCCCAGCTATTCATCATGGAACGGAGGTAATGAAGGGTTTGATTCTCAATAGCCTTCAACCTCTCCGAAGGCTCATCAGTAGGGAACTGATTCGATACATGCCTAATTAAGTCGTCAAGACGCTACGCCCAGGGTGAATTGATTCGAACCCACTATAAGCTCCCCAGCAGGATTTACGGGCAAGTTCACTGGAAAAATACGAAAGAAACGAGGTTAGAAGGTAGTCAAAAAAACAGAAAACATTGGAAAGGTCATCTGAGCCTATGCGGCTCGGCTCGTTACAGCTTCATACGGCTCAGCATTAGATATGTATATGCGGTTCAGTGCATCATAGCCTCATGCGGCTCCGAGTTAGCCGAGTTCATACAACTCAAGTCCAGATGAACTTATAGATCCATGCGGTTCACGTTAAGCACGCCTACAGAGTCGGATTCATGCGAGCTGACGTGAGCAGACGAATTTCTGCGGTTCAAAAAATGAACAACGCTTATGCGGCCCAAATCAAAAACACGTATGCAAACTCAGATCGGGTATAAACAAGTTCATGCGGCCCCATAAGACGAAGGGCTCATACAGTCCCATCAATAAAGTCCCGTATACGTGGCTTGTGCATAAAGTATGCAGCAGAGCCATGGCGACAGTTAGGGTTTTCAGACGATCTCTTACCAGCGATAGACGGGTGGACATCGGGATGGATGGAGGTGCGCAATAACCGGCGGAGGGGGCAACCACGTTCGTCGCCGCAGTCGCCGTAGAAGCAACTGCCTTACCCTTAGCGGCCTTCGATGATGCAGCTTTCTGGGAGCCATTGTCGGTTGCTAAAGGAAGAAGACGAAGAGCAAAGATGGCGAATAGAGAATCAAGCAAAAGAGAAGGTAAAGAAACCCCAAGAGATTAGAAGACTCCTATTTATAGGCAAAAGAGACCCACGAAACGAACAGAGTCTCAGAGTATGCCTCGGATTACGCGCCGCCCCCAAAGAATAAAGGCAAAACGTTTCGGTCAAGACAAAACCGACTCTTGGGATCCTCCCCCAAAAGGCGGCGTTAAATCAAATCAAAGGCACTTAATGAAGATTTGCACACGTGTTCAGGACTACGTGGCAACCAGTTTATGCGGCCAGATGAATTCATGCGGCTAAGGCACTTATGCGGCTAGGAAGCTCAGGCAGACAAAAAATCCTATGCGGCATGAACAGGGCCATGCTTCTTGTTCAAAGTATTCCAATTTTTACAAATTGAAAACTTTGAAGGGGGTCCTGTAGAAGCATGGAAAATATTAGAATAATGATCCATGCGGCTCTGAGTAAGAAGCTTATGCGGCTCACACAGGAGCGGCCCTATGCGGTTCAAAGAAGACTCTCAATCGCATGCGGCTCGGGAGCGTATGCGGTTCAGCAAGGCATATGCGGCTCGATGGACGCCATGTGTGATCCTTCCCTACAGCTGGTCGTTTGAGTAGTGGCCTCATTTATTGCTCCAGCACGATTCACTGTGGCGGCCCTGACATAAAGTTTCATAATGGCCTTGCCATAATGACTGACTCCTCGGGAAAAGAAGAAAATCTCTGACCAAATCCGTCAGAAGTCCCAGATTGCCACGTGGCAATCAGTCATATGCGGCTCCCTGAGAACCCGTTCCATGCGGTTCGATACAACGCTAGCTCATGCGGCCCCTGGGAACACATTCCCTGCGGCCCAATACAACACCAGCTCATGCGGCTCACAAAGATTACACATATGCGGCTCGATGAAGCATCGTCCTATGCGGCTTACAAAGAGTATCTCTCTGCGGTTCGAGGATAGTCAATCCTATGCGGCTCTGACAGGACTCACATTAAGACACGTGGCATGGGATCAATAAGAGATTTAACCGAATCTCAACAAATATATTGACATCATCGTCATAATTACTGAGATCAGGGCATATCATTTATCATCAAGCTAATGGGACACGTGGCGAGCAATCAGACATTGGCATAATCAATCACGAGGATTTAAAACAGCTAGCATTAATTGCTCATGAGATACGATGCTATCCGCGTTAATGGCGAGATTCACTATAATCAGGATCAAGGGTTCAGATAGAATGAAGGAGCGTCGACATTCCAAACAGATAATCATTAGCAAACCCTAATGATCACCCCCCCACTCTTATAAATAGCCAGCATCATTCCCTTGAAAAAAAAAGAGAGAGGAGAGGTCGGCAAAAAAGAATAAGAGAGAGATCTACACAGAGAGAGCTCCCCCTTCTCTTGATAATCACAGAGAGAGAGAAGTCAGGAGAGCAATCCGAGGAGAGCAAGAAGCGTTTCTTCATCAACGCCAAGCAGATCTTCCCGAGCCAAGGCTACATACTGATCGTCCAAGGAGTAAGGCAGAGCGGCCGTCGCTTTCCCGAGCCTCTATCGTCACCCCCAGAATCAAAAATAAACAATCGTACTTAGTCTGCTGTACCTAGGTTTTCGTCCCTAGGCTTTCTTTGTACGAGCGAGTTTGTATTGTGAGTCTAAGTTCAGTCCTTCGATAATTGTTCTGTTCTTTTACAATCAATGGCAAACAGTATTGCTTTGTTCGTCTAACATGTACATGCAGAAAAGCAATAAGCAAGATCAATGTGGACATATGAAATGAAGAAATCATGATGGGCCAAAGACGATGGATCCCACAAGATTTTTATGAACCATCCGACGACATCTCTGGAGCCACGCACCGGGGTTCTCAGCGGACGATAGTCGAGGGGGCAGCGCCCCTCGTCGGGGGTTCGGGGGCGAAGCCCCCGAAAGGTATTCAGTTTTCACAAACTGGATATCTTTGGACAGCTGCCGCCAAGGGAAAAAGCCAGCACCTATCAAAGGAAGAAGCCATGCCATCATCATTTCATGACTCTGAAGAAGCCTGCACCTGGCTAAGTATATCTGGAGTCTGTAATGAGTCTTAGGAATAATTGTAAACACAAGAATGGATGGCAAAATTGAAAGCTAGGGCAGAAATAAGTCCAGGATCATTTTTGGTAGAAAACGGCATACCGACGGTATACCGGCATATACCGACGGTATACCGGTTTTGTTCACAGAAAGTTTCTGTATAAAACCGGCATACCGGTCCATACCGACGGTATACCGCTTCTGAAACGTTGAAATTCCAACGGTCGGATTTTCAGCCATTAATGATCCCAACGGCTATATTTCTAGCCGTTGCAATCCCAGACCGGTATACCGCCGGTATGCCGGATCATACCGACGGTATGCCGGTTCGTGACTGAAAAGTTGCCTTTGGCTTCTTTTCAAGCTTTGGTTATAAATAGCCTTGAACCCCTTCATTCAAGGTTGATGCTTTGAGCCTAAAATTCCTAAACCACCAAAGCTTATCCACATACAACTCTACAAAGCTTTCATTTGCCATCCACAAATTGTGTTAGAGTTATTGAGTTAAAAGTGAGATCTTCATCTTATTGTATAAGGAGATCAAAATCTATTGTGAAAGGTTGAAGTTGGAGAGTCTTCGTATCCAAACTCTCGGTTGAAGTCGGAGAGCCCTTCGAATTAAAGCTCTTGTGTAAGAAGTTGGCGAGTTCTTCGGATCCAAACTCGTGTGAACTATTTGCTCAAATAGTGGATTAAAGGAGAGAGTTCCGGGACTGGACTGCCTCTTAGGAGGATACCAGGATATATCGGGTGTCGGTATTGTGTTTGCTTCTTCTCTTCCGCTTATATTTTTAAATTGCCAATTAGCTTGTGCTAAGTGCTTGATTAGTTAGCTTGACCCTATTCCCCCCCTCTAGGGTTCCTACATGGGTTACGTCGTATCGAGGGTGTTCGACACGACGGGGATGGAGGTCCAGATTTGTCGGCCCCGGGTAATAATGTATTTGTATAATAAAACACATAGTGGATGGGGAAGGAAACACGGACACGATGCACGAGTCTGTGATAGAGAATTATGGAGGAGTACCTCTCCTTTTATAGGAGGTGGGAATTTCCATTAGGATAAGAATTTGGATTAGTTTAAAACCCCGTAGATAATCACATATTAATTCAAATCGATTTCAAAAATTACTCCAATCAAATCCAAATCCAATTCAAATCTTAGATAAATCTAATCTAAATTTAATATATAAATTCCATTTTCAAATAAAAGCTATTTAAAATAAAGTCAGTAAAATCTTCTCAAATTTAAAATATCACAATTAATTAAATTTAAACCAAAACACTATTTTAAATACTTTTTCAAATAATAAAATATTAATATTAAATAAATTTCAAAAATAGAATTATATACATAAAATTTAAATTTATGTAACTCGTATGCAATGAGTATTTGCATAAAACCTCATTTTCAAAATTACTATTTTATAACCTTCCATAATATAAAATAAAAAAAAATTTGGAAATTCCAATATGACGCATTTTACAACTTTACGAAATTAAAATATTTATTAGTTGAAAAACCAAGCTTTTAAAATAAAATGTTTTTACAAAAATATGTACCTCGCACATATTCGCACTCGACGAGACATACGAAATGCGAACTCATACGCGACGTCCCATACGACAAATTTGTACGTGACGTATAATACGACTATGAGACGTACAATACCAAGTAAAATTTTAAATACTCAATTTATAAAAAATTAAAGTAGAAATTTAGAAATTTAGGGTTTACACTCTCTTCCAATCTTCCATCATTTTTTCTCATTCAACCAAGAAGGAGGTGCTAGCAAGGAAGGGTATCCATTTTCGAGGAGCTTTCGTGTCATAACCGTGTCCTTTGAGTGTATCATTGGGATCCCACTTCCAATAGGTATAACCATCTCTCTATTTAATTTTTATTGTATTTTAGTTAGATTCAAATCCATAGTATCCACCCCATGCATGTATAACCATTAGATTTTAATTTGAGGCTCATTGGAGTCCTCTTTAGGAAGTTTGAATAGGTTTGGTGTTTTACTTGTGGAGTTTCCAATATAAGACACCCCATGTGTTTGTATTTATGCAAATAGGCTATTTTGTGGTTTAATTTCAGTTTTATGATGGTTAGAGAGTGGATTGATCTTAGTTAGGATGGTTAGAATGAGTTTTATTTGGATAGCTATGTTGGTAACCAAGTATCTTGGCTACATGTATTTTTTTTGTCCAAACAACCCAAATTTGTCATAATTTTTTATCCACGTTTTTAGTAGCCAAAGTAACTTAGAAATGCCATAACTTTAGCTCAGAACTTCGATTTATCTTCCTTTTTTTAAAGAACCGTATCGAAGTTAGCTTTCCAATATATTTTAATAAGCCAAAATCATTCTAAAACTTTCTATAAATTATTTGAGTGTCAACTGTACGAAAGACGAACGTGTTTCGGTGTTTTCGCGATTCTGGGAGCTTTCGGACACGAAAATGCGATCCGTTTGAAGTTTCGGAAAGCTAACACGAAGAGCTACAATATATATCATAGAATTTAGTGAAGGCCCAATTGGTACAGTATTGGTTTTAAGTAGAAGAGTGATATACGACATAGACATTTTGTGTATCCTATGAGCCTATGTAGTATGGATATCATGTGAATGTAGGTATATAGGTTGTCAAGAATATGTATGATAGTACATATATATATATATATATATATATATATATATATATATATATATATATTATTGTTAGGTAATATATGTTAGTATAGTGTGTGTGTTTGAATGAGATAAGGATGTGTGTGGTTAGAGAGAAGTAAGATTGATAGAGGATGTGCTAGTATGTGTTTGATGTTGTATAGATGGTAGTGTGTGTGTGTGCGTTGTGAAGGTGAGAGAGTTGGGAGGATTCATGCCATCCTATTTGACTTGAGGCTAGTGTGGTTTGTTGAGTGATTTGTGTTTTGGTTGGGTGGTATGTGTTTGTATATAGATGTGGTTGGTGTGTTAGAAGAGAGGGGTGGATTTGGTGTATGTGTTGTTGTGTGTGTTAGTATTGGAGTGGAGAGGATTAGATGTTGTATGTATGGATAGTTAGTATTAGGGGTTATGTTAGAATCTAGGTAGAGGTTAGAGGTATCTTGTATAAGTTAGATAGTGATATCTTGTATAAGTTAGATAGTTAGTTGTGTTAGCCTATGTTATTGTTAGTTAGAGATGACATATGTTAGTTGGTTAGAATTAGAGATGGATAATATACATATATTTATGGTTAGATATTAGTTAGTGGATGTTAGTTGTGTTAGGTATCTAAGTTAGAATATATGGTTAGAAGTTATATGTTAGAGTTGGTTAGTATATTGTATTAGAGATATAAGTTAGGATATAGAGTGATATCTTGAGATACCATAGTGGTATCTTAGGATATTTTGGATATTTGCCTATTACCTTAAGTAATGTATTTATCTACAAGGTAAAGGGGACTTACCTACAAGGTTAGTGGGGCATGTTTCTAGTGGTAGAAATAAGGTTGGTCATGTTATGTTATCTTGAGGGTAAGTGGTAGATGTTTTGAGTTGGTTTTGAGAGTTATTCTAAAAGTAACATTCTAGATAGATGGAGGTTAGATAGATGTTAGTTTTTTAGTGGTAGTGGCAGTGGTTTTAGATTAGTGAGTTGGTATCTTGGTATCTCAAGATACCAAGATTACCTTAAGGTAATATTGAAGGTATTTGCCTAAACTAAGATATGTCATATGATGGGTTTGATGTCCAAGATAGTGAGAGATGTTGGTTGGTAATGACTAGATAGGTTAGTATCTAGCTACCCTAAGAAGCCTAGGTTAGTCTACCAAGGTTAGGATGGGTTGCCTAGGTATGGGGCAAGGTATTGGGAATACCTTGTAAAGGGTAAAAGTAGGATTTTGGGGTAAAGTCTAAGATGGGGTTTTGGTTGTTAAGAGGGGTTAGAAATAGGTTGTCTTGGTAGGTAATGGTTAGAAGGGTAGTTTAGTCTAGTTTTTGACCCCCGTTGACCAAGAGTTGACTTTTTTACCAAAGTCAACTACGAGTCAACACTTTACGTAGAATTGATCCAAAATCTAACCAGATTGACCAGTTGACTAAAAGTCAACTGTTAGTCAACATTTGCCTAGTTTGACCTAGAGTTGACCTAAAGTTGACCAGAGTTGACCAGTTGACCAAAAGTCAATTGTAAGTCAACCCTTGACCCAAATTGACCTAGTTTGACTTGGATTGACTTTCTATGACCTTGTTTGTTCTAGTATGTCTGTGTGACCTAGTTTGGCTTAGTATGACCTAGTATGACCTAGTTTGGCTCAGTATAACCTAGTTGACCTAGTTTGGCTTAGACTTGCATATCATGACTTGATTAGCTTCCTTTCATTATTAAACCCTGTTTTGACTTATAGTATCTCATCTTTAGGTATGTGACTTCACTGAGCATCTGTTCACCTTATCAGCTCAGGACCACAGGCGAGTACATTCACTGATAGTTTTTATTGTCTTGATATCTGCTATATCCGATTCAGTTGTAGTGTCTTACTTGATTTCTAACACGATGGTTCACGGACTAGTATATGTTGGATCCTGTCATGAGATGTTGTTCCTGAATTACTTGGTATAATTGTACATTACTCGACTTGTTACCTGTACTTGTATAGACATGGACTTGGGAGGGCTGGCCCCCTGTTCATGAGTCCTGTATCATGACGTGTCATGTCCGGATCTATTATACTATTCGGGGATGGGAGTTATTAGTGGTTGTATAATTAAATTCCCTACTTGTTCTTCACACTTGTACTTTTACTTGTTCATAGTTATACCCTCGCCTCACGATGGGTAAAGCTTGACCCTACTTATTCATAGCTTTCCATGGTGGTCGGCTGACCTGTTCCGGTGTACACTTGTTCATAGCCGGTCAGAGGAAAGCCTGATCATGATTCCCAAGCCGATCACATAATGCACTAATAATTCATGGCACATTTTATTTTTATTTTATTAAATCATATATCTTACTCAGTTCTACATTCAGTACTTTCCTCACCATGTTATGAATTCAGTTCTCACATGTTCTACATGATCTTATGCTATAACCTTGATTGGAGGCTAGGTTCTGTTCGGGAGAAGGGTTACAACCCCGGTCCCTGTTTGGTTTACGAGTTGTAACTCGGCTTCCGAATAGCTCCCAAGTCATCCTATATCTTTGTCTTATATTTTATTATACTGTCTCTTATAGAATTTCTCAATTCATATGGAACTACTGTTAGTGTTTTACTTAATCATTTTTCTGACAGGATACCGTTGATATTACAGATGATTCTGGTAGACTACTCGACCTACTATAGGGTCGGGGCAGATAGAGACCTAGGTCGGGGCTTTGACCTGGCAGCTGAGACACTAGATGTTGCATCCCTTGACTAGTATAGCTTAGTTATCTTGCCTGGACTGCGATCTAGCTAGTGCTTTCATACTCGTTTTTATTATATTTTGAGTTCTGTGATGTGTTTATATCTAAGCTTGTGTTGGATCTTGAACTCTTTTCTAGTTTTCCCTTCTATCATATTTCCATTTCGTGCTATCTATCCTAGTTTGTCTTGTGATGAGTTATGCCATATTATACCTCCGTACGGAGATGACAGGTACCCTTATATTTTGTCTAGTTGTAGTATTTATAGACGACCTATACAGCA